>JAHCLQ010000632.1:0-70068 GCA_023678885.1 Pogostemon cablin | reverse complement strand
GGGAATATTGATCATAACAAGCGAATGAGAATCAAAATGGAAGAAATGTTGATGGTAATTATAGAATGAGCATCAAAATGAAATAAATATGCATCAAAACAAAGGAAATGTGGATTATAACAAGCGAATGAGCATCAACATGAAGGAATATGCATCAAAACGAAGGTAATGTTGATCATAACAAGCGAATGAGTATCAAAATGAAGGAATATGCATCGAATCGAAGGAAATGTTGATCGTAATGAGAGAATGAGCATCAAAATGAAGGAATATGCATCAAAACGAAGGAAATGTTGATCGTAATGAGAGAATAAGCATCAAAATGAAGGAATATGCATCGAAACGAAGGAAATGTTGATAGTAACAACCGAATGATCATAGAAATAAAGGAAATGTTGATCGTAATGAGAGAATGAGAATCAAAATGAAAGAAATATGCATCGAAACGAAGGAAATGTTATTCATAACAAACGAATTAGCATCAAAATGAAGGAAAAATGCATCAAAACGAAGGAAATGTTGATCATAATAAGCGAATGAGTATCAAAATGAAGGAATATGCATTGAAACGAAGGAATTGTTGATCATAACAAGCGAATGAGCATCAAAATTAAAGAAATATGCATTGAAATGAAGGAAATATGCATCGAAACAAAGGAAATGTTGATCATAACAAGCGAATGAGCATCAAAATGAAGAAAATATGCATTAAAATGAAGGAAATATGCATCGAAACGAAGGAAATCCTGATCATAACAAGAGAATGAGCATCAAAATGAAGTGAATGTTGATCGTAATGAGAGAATTAGCATCAAAATGAAAGAAATATGATTCAAAACGAAGGAAATGTTGATTATAACAAGCGAATGAGCACAACAATGAAGGAATATTCATCAAAACGAAGGAAATATTGAACATAACAAGCGAATGAGCATCAAAATGAAGGAAATACGCATTGAAACGAAGGAAATGTTGATCTTAACAAGCGAATGAGCATCATAATGAAGGAATATGCATCAAAACGAAGGAAATGTTGATCATAACAAGTGAATGAGCATCAAAATGAAGGAATATGCATCGAAACGAAGGTAATGTTGATCATAAAAAGAGAATGAGCATCAAAATGAAGGAAATATGCATCGAAACGAAGTAAATGTTGATCATAACAAGCGAATGAGCATTAAAATGAAGGAAATATGCATTGAAATGAAGGAAATATGCATTGAAATGAAGGAAATGCTGATCATAACAAGCGAATGAGCATCAAAATGAAGTGAATATTGATCGTAATGAGAGAATGAGCATCAAAATGAAGTAAATATGCATCGAAACGAAGGAAATGTTGATCATAGCAAGCAAATGAGCATCAAAATAAAGGAAATATGCATCGAAACGAAGGAAATATTGATCATAACAAGAGAATGAGCATCAAAATGAAGTAATTATGCATCAAAACGAAGGAAATGTTAATCATAACATGCGAATGAGAATCAAATTAAAGAAAATGTTGAACATAATTAGAGAATGAGCAACGAAATGAAGGAAATATATATCAAAACGAAGGAAATGTTGATTATAACAAACGAAAGAGCATAAAAATTAAAGAATATTCATCAAAACGAAGGAAATGTTGATCATAACAAGCGAATGAGCATCAAAATGAAGAAATATGCATTGAAACGAAGGAAATGTTGATCATAACAAGAGAATGAGCATCATAATGCAGGAATATGCATAAAAACGAAGGAAATGTTGATCATAACAAGTGAATGAGCATCAAAATGAATGAATATGCATCGAAACAAAGGAAATGTGGATTATAACAAGCGAATGAGCATCAAAACGAAGAAAATGTTGATCGTAATGAGAGAATGAGCTTCATATTGAAAGAAATATGTAATGAAACGAATGTAATGTTGATCATAACAAGCGAATGAGTATCAAAATGAAGGAAATATGCATCGAAACGAAGGAAATAATGATCGTAACAAGCGAATGAGCATCAAAATGAAGGAATATGCATCGAAACGAAGGAAATGTTGATCATAACAAGAGAATGAGCAACAAAATGATGGAAATGATAATCGAAATGAGAGAATGAGCATCAAAATGAAGGAAATGTACATCGAAATGAAGGAAATATTGATCATAACAAGCGAATGAGCATCAAAATGAAGGAATATGCATGAAAACGAAGGAAATGTTGATCATAACAAGCGAATGAACATTAAAATGAAGGAATATGCATCGAAACAAAGGAAATGTTGATCATTATAAGCGAATGAGCATCAAGATGAAGGAAATATGCACCAAAACGGGGGAATATTGATCATAACAAGCGAATGAGAATCAAAATGGAAGAAATGTTGATGGTAATTATAGAATGAGCATCAAAATGAAATAAATATGCATCAAAACAAAGGAAATGTGGATTATAACAAGCGAATGAGCATCAACATGAAGGAATATGCATCAAAACGAAGGTAATGTTGATCATAACAAGCGAATGAGTATCAAAATGAAGGAATATGCATCGAATCGAAGGAAATGTTGATCGTAATGAGAGAATGAGCATCAAAATGAAGGAATATGCATCAAAACGAAGGAAATGTTGATCGTAATGAGAGAATAAGCATCAAAATGAAGGAATATGCATCGAAACGAAGGAAATGTTGATAGTAACAACCGAATGATCATAGAAATAAAGGAAATGTTGATCGTAATGAGAGAATGAGAATCAAAATGAAAGAAATATGCATCGAAACGAAGGAAATGTTATTCATAACAAACGAATTAGCATCAAAATGAAGGAAAAATGCATCAAAACGAAGGAAATGTTGATCATAATAAGCGAATGAGTATCAAAATGAAGGAATATGCATTGAAACGAAGGAATTGTTGATCATAACAAGCGAATGAGCATCAAAATTAAAGAAATATGCATTGAAATGAAGGAAATATGCATCGAAACAAAGGAAATGTTGATCATAACAAGCGAATGAGCATCAAAATGAAGAAAATATGCATTAAAATGAAGGAAATATGCATCGAAACGAAGGAAATCCTGATCATAACAAGAGAATGAGCATCAAAATGAAGTGAATGTTGATCGTAATGAGAGAATTAGCATCAAAATGAAAGAAATATGATTCAAAACGAAGGAAATGTTGATTATAACAAGCGAATGAGCACAACAATGAAGGAATATTCATCAAAACGAAGGAAATATTGAACATAACAAGCGAATGAGCATCAAAATGAAGGAAATACGCATTGAAACGAAGGAAATGTTGATCTTAACAAGCGAATGAGCATCATAATGAAGGAATATGCATCAAAACGAAGGAAATGTTGATCATAACAAGTGAATGAGCATCAAAATGAAGGAATATGCATCGAAACGAAGGTAATGTTGATCATAAAAAGAGAATGAGCATCAAAATGAAGGAAATATGCATCGAAACGAAGTAAATGTTGATCATAACAAGCGAATGAGCATTAAAATGAAGGAAATATGCATTGAAATGAAGGAAATATGCATTGAAATGAAGGAAATGCTGATCATAACAAGCGAATGAGCATCAAAATGAAGTGAATATTGATCGTAATGAGAGAATGAGCATCAAAATGAAGTAAATATGCATCGAAACGAAGGAAATGTTGATCATAGCAAGCAAATGAGCATCAAAATAAAGGAAATATGCATCGAAACGAAGGAAATATTGATCATAACAAGAGAATGAGCATCAAAATGAAGTAATTATGCATCAAAACGAAGGAAATGTTAATCATAACATGCGAATGAGAATCAAATTAAAGAAAATGTTGAACATAATTAGAGAATGAGCAACGAAATGAAGGAAATATATATCAAAACGAAGGAAATGTTGATTATAACAAACGAAAGAGCATAAAAATTAAAGAATATTCATCAAAACGAAGGAAATGTTGATCATAACAAGCGAATGAGCATCAAAATGAAGAAATATGCATTGAAACGAAGGAAATGTTGATCATAACAAGAGAATGAGCATCATAATGCAGGAATATGCATAAAAACGAAGGAAATGTTGATCATAACAAGTGAGTGAGCATCAAAATGAATGAATATGCATCGAAACGAAGGAAATGTGGATTATAACAAGCGAATGAGCATCAAAACGAAGAAAATGTTGATCGTAATGAGAGAATGAGCTTCATATTGAAAGAAATATGTAATGAAACGAATGTAATGTTGATCATAACAAGCGAATGAGTATCAAAATGAAGGAAATATGCATCGAAACGAAGGAAATAATGATCGTAACAAGCGAATGAGCATCAAAATGAAGGAATATGCATCGAAACGAAGGAAATGTTGATCATAACAAGAGAATGAGCAACAAAATGATGGAAATGATAATCGAAATGAGAGAATGAGCATCAAAATGAAGGAAATGTACATCGAAATGAAGGAAATATTGATCATAACAAGCGAATGAGCATCAAAATGAAGGAATATGCATGAAAACGAAGGAAATGTTGATCATAACAAGCGAATGAACATTAAAATGAAGGAATATGCATCGAAACAAAGGAAATGTTGATCATTATAAGCGAATGAGCATCAAGATGAAGGAAATATGCACCAAAACGGGGGAATATTGATCATAACAAGCGAATGAGAATCAAAATGGAAGAAATGTTGATGGTAATTATAGAATGAGCATCAAAATGAAATAAATATGCATCAAAACAAAGGAAATGTGGATTATAACAAGCGAATGAGCATCAACATGAAGGAATATGCATCAAAACGAAGGTAATGTTGATCATAACAAGCGAATGAGTATCAAAATGAAGGAATATGCATCGAATCGAAGGAAATGTTGATCGTAATGAGAGAATGAGCATCAAAATGAAGGAATATGCATCAAAACGAAGGAAATGTTGATCGTAATGAGAGAATAAGCATCAAAATGAAGGAATATGCATCGAAACGAAGGAAATGTTGATAGTAACAACCGAATGATCATAGAAATAAAGGAAATGTTGATCGTAATGAGAGAATGAGAATCAAAATGAAAGAAATATGCATCGAAACGAAGGAAATGCTATTCATAACAAACGAATTTGCATCAAAATGAAGGATAAATGCATCAAAACGAAGGAAATGTTGATCATAATAAGCGAATGAGTATCAAAATGAAGGAATATGCATTGAAACGAAGGAATTGTTGATCATAACAAGCGAATGAGCATCAAAATTAAAGAAATATGCATTGAAATGAAGGAAATATGCATCGAAACAAAGGAAATGTTGATCATAACAAGCGAATGAGCATCAAAATGAAGAAAATATGCATTAAAATGAAGGAAATATGCATCGAAACGAAGGAAATCCTGATCATAACAAGAGAATGAGCATCAAAATGAAGTGAATGTTGATCGTAATGAGAGAATGAGCATCAAATTGAATGAAATATGCATCAAAACGAAGGAAATGTTGATCATAACATGCTAATGAGAATCAAATTAAAGGAAATGTCAAACGTAATTAGAGAATGAGCACCAAAATGAAGGAAATATATATCGAAACGAAGGAAATGTTGATTATAACAAACGAAAGAGCATAAAAATTAAAGAATATTCATCAAAACGAAGGAAATGTTGATCATAACAAGCGAATGAGCATCAAAATGAAGAAATATGCATTGAAACGAAGGAAATGTTGATCATAACAAGAGAATGAGCATCATAATGCAGGAATATGCATCAAAACGAAGGAAATGTTGATCATAACAAGTGAATGAGCATCAAAATGAAGGAATATGCATCGAAACGAAGGAAATGTGGATTATAACAAGCGAATGAGCATCAAAACGAAGAAAATGTTGATCGTAATGAGAGAATGAGCTTCATATTGAAAGAAATATGTAATGAAACGCATGTAATGTTGATCATAACAAGCGAATGAGTATCAAAATGAAGGAAATATGCATCGAAACGAAGGAAATAATGATCGTAACAAGCGAATGAGCATCAAAATGAAGGAATATGCATCGAAACGAAGGAAATGTTGATCATAACAAGAGAATGAGCAACAAAATGATGGAAATGATAATCGAAATGAGAGAATGAGCATCAAAATGAAGGAAATGTACATCGAAATGAAGGAAATATTGATCATAACAAGCGAATGAGCATCAAAATGAAGGAATATGCATGAAAACGAAGGAAATGTTGATCATAACAAGCGAATGGAAATTAAAATGAAGGAATATGCATCGAAACAAAGGAAATGTTGATCATAACAAGCTAATGAGCATCAAGATGAAGGAAATATGCACCAAAACGGGGGAATATTGATCATAACAAGCGAATGAGAATCAAAATGAAAGAAATGTTGATGGTAATTATAGAATGAGCATCAAAATTAAAGAAATATACATTGAAATGAAGGAAATATGCATCGAAACAAAGGAAATGTTGATCATAACAAGCGAATGAGCATCAAAATGAAGAAAATATGCATTAAAATGAAGGAAATATGCATCGAAACGAAGGAAATCCTGATCATAACAAGAGAATGAGCATCAAAATGAAGTGAATGTTGATCGTAATGAGAGAATGAGCATCAAAATGAAAGAAATATGATTCAAAACAAAGGAAATGTTGATTATAACAAGCGAATGAGCACAACAATGAAGGAATATTCATCAAAACGAAGGAAATATTGAACATAACAAGCGAATGAGCATCAAAATGAAGGAAATACGCATTGAAACGAAGGAAATGTTGATCTTAACAAGCGAATGAGCATCATAATGAAGGAATATGCATCAAAACGAAGGAAATGTTGATCATAACAAGTGAATGAGCATCAAAATGCAGTAATATGCATCGAAACGAAGGTAATGTTGATCATAAAAAGAGAATGAGCATCAAAATGAAGGAAATATGCATCGAAACGAAGTAAATGTTGATCATAACAAGCGAATGAGCATTAAAATGAAGGAAATATGCATTGAAATGAAGGAAATGCTGATCATAACAAGCGAATGAGCATCAAAATGAAGTGAATATTGATCGTAATGAGAGAATGAGCATCAAAATGAAGTAAATATGCATCGAAACGAAGGAAATGTTGATCATAGCAAGCAAATGAGCATCAAAATAAAGGAAATATGCATTGAAACGAAGGAAATATTGATCATAACAAGAGAATGAGCATCAAAATGAAGTAATTATGCATCAAAACGAAGGAAATGTTAATCATAACATGCGAATGAGAATCAAATTAAAGGAAATGTTGAACGTAATTAGAGAATGAGCACCGAAATGAACGAAATATATATCAAAACGAAGGAAATGTTGATAATAACAAACGAATGAGCATAAAAATGAAAGAATATTCATCAAAACGATGGAAATGTTGATCATAACAAGCGAATGAGCATCAAAATGAAGAAATATGCATTGAAAAGAAAAAAATGTTGATCATAACAAGAGAATGAGCATCATAATGCAGGAATATGCATCAAAACGAAGGAAATGTTGATCATAACAAGTGAATGAGAATCAACATGATGGAATATGCATCAAAACGAAGGTAATGTTGATCATAACAATTAAATGAGCATCAAAATGAAGGAATATGCATCGAAACGAAGGTAATGTTGATCATAACAAGCGATTGAGCATCAAAATGAAGGAAATATGCTTCGAAATGAAGGAAATATGCATTGAAATGAAGGAAATATGCATCAAAATGAAGGAAATGCTTATCATAACAAGGGAATGAGCATCAAAATAAAGTGAATGTTGATCGTAATGAGAGAATGAGCATCAAAATGAAGGAAATATGCATCAAAACGAAGGAAATGTTGATCATAACATGCTAATGAGCATCAAAATAAAGGAAATGTTGATCGTAACAAGAGAATGAGCATCAAAATGAAGTAATTATGCATCAAAACGAAGGAAATGTTAATCATAACATGCGAATGAGAATCAAATTAAAGAAAATGTTGAACATAATTAGAGAATGAGCACCGAAATGAAGGAAATATATATCAAAACGAAGGAAATGTTGATTATAACAAACGAAAGAGCATAAAAATTAAAGAATATTCATCAAAACGAAGGAAATGTTGATCATAACAAGCGAATGAGCATCAAAATGAAGAAATATGCATTGAAACGAAGGAAATGTTGATCATAACAAGAGAATGAGCATCATAATGCAGGAATATGCATAAAAACGAAAGAAATGTTGATCATAACAAGTGAATGAGCATCAAAATGAAGGAATATGCATCGAAACGAAGGAAATGTGGATTATAACAAGCGAATGAGCATCAAAACGAAGAAAATGTTGATCGTAATGAGAGAATGAGCTTCATATTGAAAGAAATATGTAATGAAACGAATGTAATGTTGATCATAACAAGCGAATGAGTATCAAAATGAAGGAAATATGCATCGAAACGAAGGAAATAATGATCGTAACAAGCGAATGAGCATCAAAATGAAGGAATATGCATCGAAACGAAGGAAATGTTGATCATAACAAGAGAATGAGCAACAAAATGATGGAAATGATAATCGAAATGAGAGAATGAGCATCAAAATGAAGGAAATGTACATCGAAATGAAGGAAATATTGATCATAACAAGCGAATGAGCATCAAAATGAAGGAATATGCATGAAAACGAAGGAAATGTTGATCATAACAAGCGAATGAACATTAAAATGAAGGAATATGCATCGAAACAAAGGAAATGTTGATCATTATAAGCGAATGAGCATCAAGATGAAGGAAATATGCACCAAAACGGGGGAATATTGATCATAACAAGCGAATGAGAATCAAAATGGAAGAAATGTTGATGGTAATTATAGAATGAGCATCAAAATGAAATAAATATGCATCAAAACAAAGGAAATGTGGATTATAACAAGCGAATGAGCATCAACATGAAGGAATATGCATCAAAACGAAGGTAATGTTGATCATAACAAGCGAATGAGTATCAAAATGAAGGAATATGCATCGAATCGAAGGAAATGTTGATCGTAATGAGAGAATGAGCATCAAAATGAAGGAATATGCATCAAAACGAAGGAAATGTTGATCGTAATGAGAGAATAAGCATCAAAATGAAGGAATATGCATCGAAACGAAGGAAATGTTGATAGTAACAACCGAATGATCATAGAAATAAAGGAAATGTTGATCGTAATGAGAGAATGAGAATCAAAATGAAAGAAATATGCATCGAAACGAAGGAAATGTTATTCATAACAAACGAATTTGCATTAAAATGAAGGATAAATGCATCAAAACGAAGGAAATGTTGATCATAATAAGCGAATGAGTATCAAAATGAAGGAATATGCATTGAAACGAAGGAATTGTTGATCATAACAAGCGAATGAGCATCAAAATTAAAGAAATATGCATTGAAATGAAGGAAATATGCATCGAAACAAAGGAAATGTTGATCATAACAAGCGAATGAGCATCAAAATGAAGAAAATATGCATTAAAATGAAGGAAATATGCATCGAAACGAAGGAAATCCTGATCATAACAAGAGAATGAGCATCAAAATGAAGTGAATGTTGATCGTAATGAGAGAATGAGCATCAAATTGAATGAAATATGCATCAAAACGAAGGAAATGTTGATCATAACATGCTAATGAGAATCAAATTAAAGGAAATGTCAAACGTAATTAGAGAATGAGCACCAAAATGAAGGAAATATATATCGAAACGAAGGAAATGTTGATTATAACAAACGAAAGAGCATAAAAATTAAAGAATATTCATCAAAACGAAGGAAATGTTGATCATAACAAGCGAATGAGCATCAAAATGAAGAAATATGCATTGAAACGAAGGAAATGTTGATCATAACAAGAGAATGAGCATCATAATGCAGGAATATGCATCAAAACGAAGGAAATGTTGATCATAACAAGTGAATGAGCATCAAAATGAAGGAATATGCATCGAAACGAAGGAAATGTGGATTATAACAAGCGAATGAGCATCAAAACGAAGAAAATGTTGATCGTAATGAGAGAATGAGCTTCATATTGAAAGAAATATGTAATGAAACGAATGTAATGTTGATCATAACAAGCGAATGAGTATCAAAATGAAGGAAATATGCATCGAAACGAAGGAAATAATGATCGTAACAAGCGAATGAGCATCAAAATGAAGGAATATGCATCGAAACGAAGGAAATGTTGATCATAACAAGAGAATGAGCAACAAAATGATGGAAATGATAATCGAAATAAGAGAATGAGCATCAAAATGAAGGAAATGTACATCGAAATGAAGGAAATATTGATCATAACAAGCGAATGAGCATCAAAATGAAGGAATATGCATGAAAACGAAAGAAATGTTGATCATAACAAGCGAATGGAAATTAAAATGAAGGAATATGCATCGAAACAAAGGAAATGTTGATCATAACAAGCTAATGAGCATCAAGATGAAGGAAATATGCACCAAAACGGGGGAATATTGATCATAACAAGCGAATGAGAATCAAAATGAAAGAAATGTTGATGGTAATTATAGAATGAGCATCAAAATTAAAGAAATATACATTGAAATGAAGGAAATGTGGATTATAACAAGCGAATGAGCATCAACATGAAGGAATATGCATCAAAACGAAGGTAATGTTGATCATAACAAGCGAATGAGTATCAAAATGAAGGAATATGCATCGAATCGAAGGAAATGTTGATCGTAATGAGAGAATGAGCATCAAAATGAAGGAATATGCATCAAAACGAAGGAAATGTTGATCGTAATGAGAGAATAAGCATCAAAATGAAGGAATATGCATCGAAACGAAGGAAATGTTGATAGTAACAACCGAATGATCATAGAAATAAAGGAAATGTTGATCGTAATGAGAGAATGAGAATCAAAATGAAAGAAATATGCATCGAAACGAAGGAAATGTTATTCATAACAAACGAATTTGCATTAAAATGAAGGATAAATGCATCAAAACGAAGGAAATGTTGATCATAATAAGCGAATGAGTATCAAAATGAAGGAATATGCATTGAAACGAAGGAATTGTTGATCATAACAAGCGAATGAGCATCAAAATTAAAGAAATATGCATTGAAATGAAGGAAATATGCATCGAAACAAAGGAAATGTTGATCATAACAAGCGAATGAGCATCAAAATGAAGAAAATATGCATTAAAATGAAGGAAATATGCATCGAAACGAAGGAAATCCTGATCATAACAAGAGAATGAGCATCAAAATGAAGTGAATGTTGATCGTAATGAGAGAATGAGCATCAAATTGAATGAAATATGCATCAAAACGAAGGAAATGTTGATCATAACATGCTAATGAGAATCAAATTAAAGGAAATGTCAAACGTAATTAGAGAATGAGCACCAAAATGAAGGAAATATATATCGAAACGAAGGAAATGTTGATTATAACAAACGAAAGAGCATAAAAATTAAAGAATATTCATCAAAACGAAGGAAATGTTGATCATAACAAGCGAATGAGCATCAAAATGAAGAAATATGCATTGAAACGAAGGAAATGTTGATCATAACAAGAGAATGAGCATCATAATGCAGGAATATGCATCAAAACGAAGGAAATGTTGATCATAACAAGTGAATGAGCATCAAAATGAAGGAATATGCATCGAAACGAAGGAAATGTGGATTATAACAAGCGAATGAGCATCAAAACGAAGAAAATGTTGATCGTAATGAGAGAATGAGCTTCATATTGAAAGAAATATGTAATGAAACGAATGTAATGTTGATCATAACAAGCGAATGAGTATCAAAATGAAGGAAATATGCATCGAAACGAAGGAAATAATGATCGTAACAAGCGAATGAGCATCAAAATGAAGGAATATGCATCGAAACGAAGGAAATGTTGATCATAACAAGAGAATGAGCAACAAAATGATGGAAATGATAATCGAAATAAGAGAATGAGCATCAAAATGAAGGAAATGTACATCGAAATGAAGGAAATATTGATCATAACAAGCGAATGAGCATCAAAATGAAGGAATATGCATGAAAACGAAGGAAATGTTGATCATAACAAGCGAATGGAAATTAAAATGAAGGAATATGCATCGAAACAAAGGAAATGTTGATCATAACAAGCTAATGAGCATCAAGATGAAGGAAATATGCACCAAAACGGGGGAATATTGATCATAACAAGCGAATGAGAATCAAAATGAAAGAAATGTTGATGGTAATTATAGAATGAGCATCAAAATTAAAGAAATATGCATTGAAATGAAGGAAATATGCATCGAAACAAAGGAAATGTTGATCATAACAAGCGAATGAGCATCAAAATGAAGAAAATATGCATTAAAATGAAGGAAATATGCATCGAAACGAAGGAAATCCTGATCATAACAAGAGAATGAGCATCAAAATGAAGTGAATGTTGATCGTAATGAGAGAATGAGCATCAAAATGAAAGAAATATGATTCAAAACAAAGGAAATGTTGATTATAACAAGCGAATGAGCACAACAATGAAGGAATATTCATCAAAACGAAGGAAATATTGAACATAACAAGCGAATGAGCATCAAAATGAAGGAAATACGCATTGAAACGAAGGAAATGTTGATCTTAACAAGCGAATGAGCATCATAATGAAGGAATATGCATCAAAACGAAGGAAATGTTGATCATAACAAGTGAATGAGCATCAAAATGCAGTAATATGCATCGAAACGAAGGTAATGTTGATCATAAAAAGAGAATGAGCATCAAAATGAAGGAAATATGCATCGAAACGAAGTAAATGTTGATCATAACAAGCGAATGAACATTAAAATGAAGGAAATATGCATTGAAATGAAGGAAATATGCATTGAAATGAAGGAAATGCTGATCATAACAAGCGAATGAGCATCAAAATGAAGTGAATATTGATCGTAATGAGAGAATGAGCATCAAAATGAAGTAAATATGCATCGAAACGAAGGAAATGTTGATCATAGCAAGCAAATGAGCATCAAAATAAAGGAAATATGCATTGAAACGAAGGAAATATTGATCATAACAAGAGAATGAGCATCAAAATGAAGTAATTATGCATCAAAACGAAGGAAATGTTAATCATAACATGCGAATGAGAATCAAATTAAAGGAAATGTTGAACGTAATTAGAGAATGAGCACCGAAATGAACGAAATATATATCAAAACGAAGGAAATGTTGATAATAACAAACGAATGAGCATAAAAATGAAAGAATATTCATCAAAACGATGGAAATGTTGATCATAACAAGCGAATGAGCATCAAAATGAAGAAATATGCATTGAAAAGAAAAAAATGTTGATCATAACAAGAGAATGAGCATCATAATGCAGGAATATGCATCAAAACGAAGGAAATGTTGATCATAACAAGTGAATGAGAATCAACATGATGGAATATGCATCAAAACGAAGGTAATGTTGATCATAACAATTAAATGAGCATCAAAATGAAGGAATATGCATCGAAACGAAGGTAATGTTGATCATAACAAGCGATTGAGCATCAAAATGAAGGAAATATGCTTCGAAATGAAGGAAATATGCATTGAAATGAAGGAAATATGCATCAAAATGAAGGAAATGCTTATCATAACAAGGGAATGAGCATCAAAATAAAGTGAATGTTGATCGTAATGAGAGAATGAGCATCAAAATGAAGGAAATATGCATCAAAACGAAGGAAATGTTGATCATAACATGCTAATGAGCATCAAAATAAAGAAAATGTTGATCGTA
Organism: Pogostemon cablin; assembly: GCA_023678885.1. Taxonomy (NCBI): domain Eukaryota; kingdom Viridiplantae; phylum Streptophyta; class Magnoliopsida; order Lamiales; family Lamiaceae; genus Pogostemon; species Pogostemon cablin. The sequence goes on along the minus strand of JAHCLQ010000632.1, from coordinate 56,247 downwards.
ATGAGAGAATGAGCATCAAAATAAAGTAAATATGCATCGAAACGAAGGAAATGTTGATCATAGCAAACAAATGAGCATCAAAATAAAGGAAATATGCATCGAAATGAAGGAAATATTGATCATAACAAGAGAATGAGCGTCAAAATGAAGTAAATATGCATCAAAACGAAGGAAATATTGATCATAACAAGCGAACGAGAATCAAATTAAAGGAAATGTCGAACGTAATTAGATAATGAGCACCAAAATGAAGGAAATATATATCAAAACGAAGGAAATGTTGATTATAACAAACGAAAGAGCATAAAAATTAAAGAATATTCATCAAAACGAAGGAAATGTTGATCATAACAAGCGAATGAGCATCAAAATGAAGAAATATGCATTGAAACGAAGGAAATGTTGATCATAACAAGAGAATGAGCATCATAATGCAGGAATATGCATAAAAACGAAGGAAATGTTGATCATAACAAGTGAATGAGCATCAAAATGAAGGAATATGCATCGAAACGAAGGAAATGTGGATTATAACAAGCGAATGAGCATCAAAACGAAGAAAATGTTGATCGTAATGAGAGAATGAGCTTCATATTGAAAGAAATATGCATTGAAACGAATGTAATGTTGATCATAACAAGCGAATGAGTATCAAAATAAAGGAAATATGCATCGAAACGAAGGAAATAATGATCGTAACAAGCGAATGAGCATCAAAATGAAGGAATATGCATCGAAACGAAGGAAATGTTGATCATAACAAGAGAATGAGCATCAAAATGATGGAAATGATAATCGAAATGAGAGAATGAGCATCAAAATGAAGGAAATGTACATCGAAATGAAGGAAATATTGATCATAACAAGCGAATGAGCATCAAAATGAAGGAATATGCATGAAAACGAAGGAAATGTTGATCATAACAAGCGAATGAACATTAAAATGAAGGAATATGCATCGAAACAAAGGAAATGTTGATCATTATAAGCGAATGAGCATCAAGATGAAGGAAATATGCACCAAAACGGGGGAATATTGATCATTACAAGCGAATGAGAATCAAAATGGAAGAAGTGTTGATGGTAATTATAGAATGAGCATCAAAATGAAATAAATATGCATCAAAACAAAGGAAATGTGGATTATAACAAGCGAATGAGCATCAACATGAAGGAATATGCATCAAAACGAAGGTAATGTTGATCATAACAAGCGAATGAGTATCAGAATGAAGGAATATGCATCGAATCGAAGGAAATGTTGATCGTAATGAGAGAATGAGCATCAAAATGAAGGAATATGCATCAAAACGAAGGAAATGTTGATCGTAATGAGAGAATAAGCATCAAAATGAAGGAAATGTTGATCGTAATGAGAGAATGAGAATCAAAATGAAAGAAATATGCATCGAAACGAAGGAAATGTTATTCATAACAAACGAATTTGCATCAAAATGAAGGAAAAATGCATCAAAACGAAGGAAATGTTGATCATAATAAGCGAATGAGTATCAAAATGAAGGAATATGCATTGAAACGAAGGAATTGTTGATCATAACAAGCGAATGAGCATCAAAATTAAAGAAATATGCATTGAAATGAAGGAAATATGCATTGAAACAAAGGAAATGTTGATCATAACAAGCGAATGAGCATCAAAATGAAGAAAATATGCATTAAAATGAAGGAAATATGCATCGAAACGAAGGAAATCCTGATCATAACAAGAGAATGAGCATCAAAATGAAGTGAATGTTGATCGTAATGAGAGAATGAGCATCAAATTGAATGAAATATGCATCAAAACGAAGGAAATGTTGATCATAACATGCTAATGAGAATCAAATTAAAGGAAATGTCGAACGTAATTAGAGAATGAGCACCAAAATGAAGGAAATATATATCGAAACGAAGGAAATGTTGATTATAACAAACGAAAGAGCATAAAAATTAAAGAATATTCATCAAAACGAAGGAAATGTTGATCATAACAAGCGAATGAGCATCAAAATGAAGAAATATGCATTGAAACGAAGGAAATGTTGATCATAACAAGAGAATGAGCATCATAATGCAGGAATATGCATCAAAACGAAGGAAATGTTGATCATAACAAGTGAATGAGCATCAAAATGAAGGAATATGCATCGAAACGAAGGAAATGTGGATTATAACAAGCGAATGAGCATCAAAACGAAGAAAATGTTGATCGTAATGAGAGAATGAGCTTCATATTGAAAGAAATATGTAATGAAACGAATGTAATGTTGATCATAACAAGCGAATGAGTATCAAAATGAAGGAAATATGCATCGAAACGAAGGAAATAATGATCGTAACAAGCGAATGAGCATCAAAATGAAGGAATATGCATCGAAACGAAGGAAATGTTGATCATAACAAGAGAATGAGCAACAAAATGATGGAAATGATAATCGAAATGAGAGAATGAGCATCAAAATGAAGGAAATGTACATCGAAATGAAGGAAATATTGATCATAACAAGCGAATGAGCATCAAAATGAAGGAATATGCATGAAAACGAAGGAAATGTTGATCATAACAAGCGAATGAACATTAAAATGAAGGAATATGCATCGAAACAAAGGAAATGTTGATCATTATAAGCGAATGAGCATCAAGATGAAGGAAATATGCACCAAAACGGGGGAATATTGATCATAACAAGCGAATGAGAATCAAAATGGAAGAAATGTTGATGGTAATTATAGAATGAGCATCAAAATGAAATAAATATGCATCAAAACAAAGGAAATGTGGATTATAACAAGCGAATGAGCATCAACATGAAGGAATATGCATCAAAACGAAGGTAATGTTGATCATAACAAGCGAATGAGTATCAAAATGAAGGAATATGCATCGAATCGAAGGAAATGTTGATCGTAATGAGAGAATGAGCATCAAAATGAAGGAATATGCATCAAAACGAAGGAAATGTTGATCGTAATGAGAGAATAAGCATCAAAATGAAGGAATATGCATCGAAACGAAGGAAATGTTGATAGTAACAACCGAATGATCATAGAAATAAAGGAAATGTTGATCGTAATGAGAGAATGAGAATCAAAATGAAAGAAATATGCATCGAAACGAAGGAAATGTTATTCATAACAAACGAATTTGCATCAAAATGAAGGATAAATGCATCAAAACGAAGGAAATGTTGATCATAATAAGCGAATGAGTATCAAAATGAAGGAATATGCATTGAAACGAAGGAATTGTTGATCATAACAAGCGAATGAGCATCAAAATTAAAGAAATATGCATTGAAATGAAGGAAATATGCATCGAAACAAAGGAAATGTTGATCATAACAAGCGAATGAGCATCAAAATGAAGAAAATATGCATTAAAATGAAGGAAATATGCATCGAAACGAAGGAAATCCTGATCATAATAAGAGAATGAGCATCAAAATGAAGTGAATGTTGATCGTAATGAGAGAATGAGCATCAAATTGAATGAAATATGCATCAAAACGAAGGAAATGTTGATCATAACATGCTAATGAGAATCAAATTAAAGGAAATGTCAAACGTAATTAGAGAATGAGCACCAAAATGAAGGAAATATATATCGAAACGAAGGAAATGTTGATTATAACAAACGAAAGAGCATAAAAATTAAAGAATATTCATCAAAACGAAGGAAATGTTGATCATAACAAGCGAATGAGCATCAAAATGAAGAAATATGCATTGAAACGAAGGAAATGTTGATCATAACAAGAGAATGAGCATCATAATGCAGGAATATGCATCAAAACGAAGGAAATGTTGATCATAACAAGTGAATGAGCATCAAAATGAAGGAATATGCATCGAAACGAAGGAAATGTGGATTATAACAAGCGAATGAGCATCAAAACGAAGAAAATGTTGATCGTAATGAGAGAATGAGCTTCATATTGAAAGAAATATGTAATGAAACGAATGTAATGTTGATCATAACAAGCGAATGAGTATCAAAATGAAGGAAATATGCATCGAAACGATGGAAATAATGATCGTAACAAGCGAATGAGCATCAAAATGAAGGAATATGCATCGAAACGAAGGAAATGTTGATCATAACAATAGAATGAGCAACAAAATGATGGAAATGATAATCAAAATGAGAGAATGAGCATCAAAATGAAGGAAATGTACATCGAAATGAAGGAAATATTGATCATAACAAGCGAATGAGCATCAAAATGAAGGAATATGCATGAAAACGAAGGAAATGTTGATCATAACAAGCGAATGGAAATTAAAATGAAGGAATATGCATCGAAACAAAGGAAATGTTGATCATAACAAGCGAATGAGCATCAAGATGAAGGAAATATGCACCAAAACGGGGGAATATTGATCATAAACAAGCGAATGAGAATCAAAATGAAAGAAATGTTGATGGTAATTATAGAATGAGCATCAAAATTAAAGAAATATACATTGAAATGAAGGAAATATGCATCGAAACAAAGGAAATGTTGATCATAACAAGCGAATGAGCATCAAAATGAAGAAAATATGCATTAAAATGAAGGAAATATGCATCGAAACGAAGGAAATCCTGATCATAACAAGAGAATGAACATCAAAATGAAGTGAATGTTGATCGTAATGAGAGAATGAGCATCAAAATGAAAGAAATATGATTCAAAACGAAGGAAATGTTGATTATAACAAGCGAATGAGCACAACAATGAAGGAATATTCATCAAAACGAAGGAAATATTGAACATAACAAGCGAATGAGCATCAAAATGAAGGAAATACGCATTGAAACGAAGGAAATGTTGATCTTAACAAGCGAATGAGCATCATAATGAAGGAATATGCATCAAAACGAAGGAAATGTTGATCATAACAAGTGAATGAGCATCAAAATGAAGTAATATGCATCGAAACGAAGGTAATGTTGATCATAAAAAGAGAATGAGCATCAAAATGAAGGATATATGCATCGAAACGAAGTAAATGTTGATCATAACAAGCGAATGAGCATTAAAATGAAGGAAATATGCATTGAAATGAAGGAAATATGCATTGAAATGAAGGAAATGCTGATCATAACAAGCGAATGAGCATCAAAATGAAGTGAATATTGATCGTAATGAGATAATGAGCATCGAAACGAAGGAAATGTTGATCATAGCAAGCAAATGAGCATCAAAATAAAGGAAATATGCATCGAAACGAAGGAAATATTGATCACAACAAGAGAATGAGCATCAAAATGAAGTAATTATGCATCAAAACGAAGGAAATGTTGATCATAACATGCGAATGAGAATCAAATTAAAGGAAATGTTGAACGTAATTAGAGAATGAGCACCGAAATGAAGGAAATATATATCAAAACGAAGGAAATGTTGATTATAACAAACGAAAGAGCATAAAAATTAAAGAATATTCATCAAAACGAAGGAAATGTTGATCATAACAAGCGAATGAGCATCAAAATGAAGAAATATGCATTGAAACGAAGGAAATGTTGATCATAACAAGAGAATGAGAATCATAATGCAGGAATATGCATAAAAACGAAGGAAATGTTGATCATAACTAGTGAATGAGCATCAAAATGAAGGAATATGCATCGAAACGAAGGAAATATGGATTATAACAAGCGAATGAGCATCAAAACGAAGAAAATGTTGATCGTAATAAGAGAATGAGCTTCATATTGAAAGAAATATGCAATGAAACGAATGTAATGTTGATCATAACAAGCGAATGAGTATCAAAATGAAGGAAATATGCATCGAAACGAAGGAAATAATGATCGTAACAAGCGAATGAGCATCAAAATGAAGGAATATGCATCGAAACGAAGGAAATGTTGATCATAACAAGAGAATGAGCATCAAAATGATGGAAATGATAATCGAAATGAGAGAATGAACATCAAAATAAAGGAAATGTACATCGAAATGATGGAAATATTGATCATAACAAGCGAATGAGCATCAAAATTAAGGAATATGCATGAAAACGAAGGAAATGTTGATCATAACAAGCGAATGAACATTAAAATGAAGGAATATGCATCGAAACAAAGGAAATGTTGATCATTATAAGCGAATGAGCATCAAGATGAAGGAAATCTGCACCAAAACGGGGGAATATTGATCATAACAAGCGAATGAGAATCAAAATGGAAGAAATGTTGATGGTAATTATAGAATGAGCATCAAAATGAAATAAATATGCATCAAAACGAAGGAAATGTGGATTATAACAAGCGAATGAGCATCAACATGAAGGAATATGCATCAAAACGAAGGTAATGTTTATCATAACAAGCGAATGAGTATCAAAATGAAGGAATACGCATCGAATCGAAGGAAATGTTGATCGTAATGAGAGAATGAGCATCAAAATGAAGGAATATGCATCAAAACGAAGGAAATGTTGATCGTAATGAGAGAATAAGCATCAAAATGAAGGAATATGCATCGAAACGAAGGAAATGTTGATAGTAACAACCGAATGATCATAGAAATAAAGGAAATGTTGATCGTAATGAGAGAATGAGAATCAAAATGAAAGAAATATGCATCGAAACGAAGGAAATGTTATTCATAACAAACGAATTAGCATCAAAATGAAGGAAAAATGCATCAAAACGAAGGAAATGTTGATCATAATAAGCGAATGAGTATCAAAATGAAGGAATATGCATTGAAACGAAGGAATTGTTGATCATAACAAGCGAATGAGCATCAAAATTAAAGAAATATGCATTGAAATGAAGGAAATATGCATCGAAACAAAGGAAATGTTGATCATAACAAGCGAATGAGCATCAAAATGAAGAAAATATGCATTAAAATGAAGGAAATATGCATCGAAACGAAGGAAATCCTGATCATAACAAGAGAATGAGCATCAAAATGAAGTGAATGTTGATCGTAATGAGAGAATGAGCATCAAAATGAATGAAATATGCATCAAAACGAAGGTAATGTTGATCATAACATGCTAATGAGAATCAAATTAAAGGAAATGTCGAAATTAATTAGAGAATGAGCACCAAAATGAAGGAAATATATATCGAAACGAAGGAAATGTTGATTATAACATGCTAATAAGCATCAAAATAAAGAAAATGTTGATCGTAATGAGAGAATTAGCATCAAAATAAAGTAAATATGCATCGAAACGAATGAAATGTTGATCATAGCAAGCAAATGAGCATCAAAATAAAGGAAATATGCATCGAAATGAAGGAAATATTGATCATAACAAGAGAATGAGCATCAAAATGAAGTAAATATGCATTAAAACGAAGGAAATGTTGATCATAACAAGCGAATGAGAATCAAATTAAAGGAAATGTCGAACGTAATTAGAGAATGAGCACCAAAATGAAGGAAATATATATCGAAACGAAGGAAATGTTGATTATAACAAACGAAGGAGCATAAAAATTAAAGAATATTCATCAAAACGAAGGAAATGTTGATCACAACAAGCGAATGAGCATCAAAATTAAAGAAATATGCATTGAAATGAAGGAAATATGCATCGAAACAAAGGAAATGTTGATCATAACAAGCGAATGAGCATCAAAATGAAGAAAATATGCATTAAAATGAAGGAAATATGCATCGAAACGAAGGAAATCCTGATCATAACCAGAGAATGAGCATCAAAATGAAGTGAATGTTGATCGTAATGAGAGAATGAGCATCAAAATGAAAGAAATATGATTCAAAACGAAGGAAATGTTGATTATAACAAGCGAATGAGCACAACAATGAAGGAATATTCATCAAAACGAAGGAAATATTGAACATAACAAGCGAATGAGCATCAAAATGAAGGAAATACGCATTGAAACGAAGGAAATGTTGATCTTAACAAGCGAATGAGCATCATAATGAAGGAATATGCATCAAAACGAAGGAAATGTTGATCATAACAAGTGAATGAGCATCAAAATGAAGGAATATGCATCGAAACGAAGGTAATGTTGATCATAAAAAGAGAATGAGCATCAAAATGAAGGAAATATGCATCGAAACGAAGTAAATGTTGATCATAACAAGCGAATGAGCATTAAAATGAAGGAAATATGCATTGAAATGAAGGAAATATGCATTGAAATGAAGGAAATGCTGATCATAACTAGCGAATGAGCATCAAAATGAAGTGAATATTGATCGTAATGAGAGAATGAGCATCAAAATGAAGTAAATATGCATCGAAACGAAGGAAATGTTGATCACAGCAAGCAAATGAGCATCAAAATAAAGGAAATATGCATCGAAACGAAAGAAATATTGATCATAACAAGAGAATGAGCATCAAAATGAAGTAATTATGCATCAAAACGAAGGAAATGTTGATCATAACAAGCGAATGAGCATCAAAATGAAAAAATATGCATTGAAACGAAGGAAATGTTGATCATAACAAGAGAATGAGCATCATAATGCAGGAATATGGATCAAAACGAAGGAAATATTGATCATAACAAGTGAATGAGCATCAAAATGAAGGAATATGCATTGAAATGAAGGTATTGTTGATCATAACAAGCGAATGAGCATCAAAATGAAGGAATATGCATTGAAACGAAGGTAATGTTGATCATAACAAGCGATTGAGCATCAAAATGAAGGAAATATGCATCGAAATGAAGGAAATATGCATTGAAATGAAGGAAATATGCATCAAAACGAAGGAAATGTTGATCATAACAAGGGAATGAGCATCAAAATAAAGTGAATGTTGATCGTAATGAGAGAATGAGCATCAAAATGAAGGAAATATGCATCAAAACGAAGGAAATGTTGATCATAACATGCTAATAAGCATCAAAATAAAGAAAATGTTGATCGTAATGAGAGAATTAGCATCAAAATAAAGTAAATATGCATCGAAACGAATGAAATGTTGATCATAGCAAGCAAATGAGCATCAAAATAAAGGAAATATGCATCGAAATGAAGGAAATATTGATCATAACAAGAGAATGAGCATCAAAATGAAGTAAATATGCATTAAAACGAAGGAAATGTTGATCATAACAAGCGAATGAGAATCAAATTAAAGGAAATGTCGAACGTAATTAGAGAATGAGCACCAAAATGAAGGAAATATATATCGAAACGAAGGAAATGTTGATTATAACAAACGAAGGAGCATAAAATTAAAGAATATTCATCAAAACGAAGGAAATGTTGATCACAACAAGCGAATGAGCATCAAAATTAAAGAAATATGCATTGAAATGAAGGAAATATGCATCGAAACAAAGGAAATGTTGATCATAACAAGCGAATGAGCATCAAAATGAAGAAAATATGCATTAAAATGAAGGAAATATGCATCGAAACAATGGAAATACTGATCATAACAAGAGAATGAGCATCAAAATGAAGTGAATGTTGATCGTAATGAGAGAATGAGCATCAAAATGAATGAAATATGCATCAAAACGAAGGAAATGTTGATCATAACGTGCTAATGAGAATCAAATTAAAGGAAATGTCGAACGTAATTAGAGAATGAGCACCAAAATGAAGGAAATATATATCGAAACGAAGGAAATGTTGATTATAACAAACGAAAGAGCATAAAAATTAAAGAATATTCATCAAAACGAAGGAAATGTTGATCATAACAAGCGAATGAGCATCAAAATTAAAGAAATATACATTGAAATGAAGGAAATATGCATCGAAACAAAGGAAATGTTGATCATAACAAGCGAATGAGCATCAAAATGAAGAAAATATGCATTAAAATGAAGGAAATATGCATCGAAACGAAGGAAATCCTGATCATAACCAGAGAATGAGCATCAAAATGAAGTGAATGTTGATCGTAATGAGAGAATGAGCATCAAAATGAAAGAAATATGATTCAAAACGAAGGAAATGTTGATTATAACAAGCGAATGAGCACAACAATGAAGGAATATTCATCAAAACGAAGGAAATATTGAACATAACAAGCGAATGAGCATCAAAATGAAGGAAATACGCATTGAAACGAAGGAAATGTTGATCTTAACAAGCGAATGAGCATCATAATGAAGGAATATGCATCAAAACGAAGGAAATGTTGATCATAACAAGTGAATGAGCATCAAAATGAAGGAATATGCATCGAAACGAAGGTAATGTTGATCATAAAAAGAGAATGAGCATCAAAATGAAGGAAATATGCATCGAAACGAAGTAAATGTTGATCATAACAAGCGAATGAGCATTAAAATGAAGGAAATATGCATTGAAATGAAGGAAATATGCATTGAAATGAAGGAAATGCTGATCATAACTAGCGAATGAGCATCAAAATGAAGTGAATATTGATCGTAATGAGAGAATGAGCATCAAAATGAAGTAAATATGCATCGAAACGAAGGAAATGTTGATCACAGCAAGCAAATGAGCATCAAAATAAAGGAAATATGCATCGAAACGAAAGAAATATTGATCATAACAAGAGAATGAGCATCAAAATGAAGTAATTATGCATCAAAACGAAGGAAATGTTGATCATAACAAGCGAATGAGCATCAAAATGAAAAAATATGCATTGAAACGACGGAAATGTTGATCATAACAAGAGAATGAGCATCATAATGCAGGAATATGGATCAAAACGAAGGAAATATTGAACATAACAAGTGAATGAGCATCAAAATGAAGGAATATGCATTGAAATGAAGGTAATGTTGATCATAACAAGCGAATGAGCATCAAAATGAAGGAATATGCATTGAAACGAAGGTAATGTTGATCATAACAAGCGATTGAGCATCAAAATAAAGGAAATATGCATCGAAATGAAGGAAATATGCATTGAAATGAAGGAAATATGCATCAAAACGAAGGAAATGTTGATCATAACAAGGGAATGAGCATCAAAATAAAGTGAATGTTGATCGTAATGAGAGAATGAGCATCAAAATGAAGGAAATATGCATCAAAACGAAGGAAATGTTGATCATAACATGCTAATGAGCATCAAAATAAAGGAAATGTTGATCGTAATGAGAGAATGAGCGTCAAAATAAAGTAAATATGCATCGAAACGAAGGAAATGTTGATCATAGCAAGCAAATGAGCATCAAAATAAAGGAAATATGCATCGAAATGAAGGAAATATTGATCATAACAAGAGAATGAGCATCAAAATGAAGTAAATATGCATTAAAACGAAGGAAATGTTGATCATAACAAGCGAATGAGAATCAAATTAAAGGAAATGTCGAACGTAATTAGAGAATGAGCACCAAAATGAAGGAAATATATATCGAAACGAAGGAAATGTTGATTATAACAAACGAAGGAGCATAAAAATTAAAGAATATTCATCAAAACGAAGGAAATGTTGATCATAACAAGCGAATGAGCATCAAAATTAAAGAAATATACATTGAAATGAAGGAAATATGCATCGAAACAAAGGAAATGTTGATCATAACAAGCGAATGAGCATCAAAATGAAGAAAATATGCATTAAAATGAAGGAAATATGCATCGAAACGAAGGAAATCCTGATCATAACAAGAGAATGAGCATCAAAATGAAGTGAATGTTGATCGTAATGAGAGAATGAGCATCAAAATGAAAGAAATATGATTCAAAACAAAGGAAATGTTGATTATAACAAGCGAATGAGCACAACAATGAAGGAATATTCATCAAAACGAAGGAAATATTGAACATAACAAGCGAATGAGCATCAAAATGAAGGAAATACGCATTGAAACGAAGGAAATGTTGATCTTAACAAGCGAATGAGCATCATAATGAAGGAATATGCATCAAAACGAAGGAAATGTTGATCATAACAAGTGAATGAGCATCAAAATGCAGTAATATGCATCGAAACGAAGGTAATGTTGATCATAAAAAGAGAATGAGCATCAAAATGAAGGAAATATGCATCGAAACGAAGTAAATGTTGATCATAACAAGCGAATGAGAATTAAAATGAAGGAAATATGCATTGAAATGAAGGAAATATGCATTGAAATGAAGGAAATGCTGATCATAACAAGCGAATGAGCATCAAAATGAAGTGAATATTGATCGTAATGAGAGAATGAGCATCAAAATGAAGTAAATATGCATCGAAACGAAGGAAATGTTGATCATAGCAAGCAAATGAGCATCAAAATAAAGGAAATATGCATTGAAACGAAGGAAATATTGATCATAACAAGAGAATGAGCATCAAAATGAAGTAATTATGCATCAAAACGAAGGAAATGTTAATCATAACATGCGAATGAGAATCAAATTAAAGGAAATGTTGAACGTAATTAGAGAATGAGCACCGAAATGAACGAAATATATATCAAAACGAAGGAAATGTTGATAATAACAAACGAATGAGCATAAAAATGAAAGAATATTCATCAAAACGATGGAAATGTTGATCATAACAAGCGAATGAACATCAAAATGAAGAAATATGCATTGAAAAGAAAAAAATGTTGATCATAACAAGAGAATGAGCATCATAATGCAGGAATATGCATCAAAACGAAGGAAATGTTGATCATAACTAGTGAATGAGAATCAACATGATGGAATATGCATCAAAACGAAGGTAATGTTGATCATAACAATTAAATGAGCATCAAAATGAAGGAATATGCATCGAAACGAAGGTAATGTTGATCATAACAAGCGATTGAGCATCAAAATGAAGGAAATATGCTTCGAAATGAAGGAAATATGCATTGAAATGAAGGAAATATGCATCAAAATGAAGGAAATGCTTATCATAACAAGGGAATGAGCATCAAAATAAAGTGAATGTTGATCGTAATGAGAGAATGAGCATCAAAATGAAAGAAATATGCATCAAAACGAAGGAAATGTTGATCATAACATGCTAATGAGCATCAAAATAAAGAAAATGTTGATCGTAATGAGAGAATGAGCATCAAAATAAAGTAAATATGCATCGAAACGAAGGAAATGTTGATCATAGCAAACAAATGAGCATCAAAATAAAGGAAATATGCATCGAAATGAAGGAAATATTGATCATAACAAGAGAATGAGCGTCAAAATGAAGTAAATATGCATCAAAACGAAGGAAATGTTGATCATAACAAGCGAATGAGAATCAAATTAAAGGAAATGTCGAACGTAATTAGAGAATGAGCACCAAAATGAAGGAAATATATATCAAAACGAAGGAAATGTTGATTATAACAAACGAAAGAGCATAAAAATTAAAGAATATTCATCAAAACGAAGGAAATGTTGATCATAACAAGCGAATGAGCATCAAAATGAAGAAATATGCATTGAAACGAAGGAAATGTTGATCATAACAAGAGAATGAGCATCATAATGCAGGAATATGCATAAAAACGAAGGAAATGTTGATCATAACAAGTGAATGAGCATCAAAATGAAGGAATATGCATCGAAACGAAGGAAATGTGGATTATAACAAGCGAATGAGCATCAAAACGAAGAAAATGTTGATCGTAATGAGAGAATGAGCTTCATATTGAAAGAAATATGCATTGAAACGAATGTAATGTTGATCATAACAAGCGAATGAGTATCAAAATGAAGGAAATATGCATCGAAACGAAGGAAATAATGATCGTAACAAGCGAATGAGCATCAAAATGAAGGAATATGCATCGAAACGAAGGAAATGTTGATCATAACAAGAGAATGAGCATCAAAATGATGGAAATGATAATCGAAATGAGAGAATGAGCATCAAAATGAAGGAAATGTACATCGAAATGAAGGAAATATTGATCATAACAAGCGAATGAGCATCAAAATGAAGGAATATGCATGAAAACGAAGGAAATGTTGATCATAACAAGCGAATGAACATTAAAATGAAGGAATATGCATCGAAACAAAGGAAATGTTGATCATTATAAGCGAATGAGCATCAAGATGAAGGAAATATGCACCAAAACGGGGGAATATTGATCATTACAAGCGAATGAGAATCAAAATGGAAGAAATGTTGATGGTAATTATAGAATGAGCATCAAAATGAAATAAATATGCATCAAAACAAAGGAAATGTGGATTATAACAAGCGAATGAGCATCAACATGAAGGAATATGCATCAAAACGAAGGTAATGTTGATCATAACAAGCGAATGAGTATCAAAATGAAGGAATATGCATCGAATCGAAGGAAATGTTGATCGTAATGAGAGAATGAGCATCAAAATGAAGGAATATGCATCAAAACGAAGGAAATGTTGATCGTAATGAGAGAATAAGCATCAAAATGAAGGAAATGTTGATCGTAATGAGAGAATGAGATTTGCATCAAAATGAAAAAAAATGCATCAAAACGAAGGAAATGTTGATCATAATAAGCGAATGAGTATCAAAATGAAGGAATATGCATTGAAACGAAGGAATTGTTGATCATAACAAGCGAATGAGCATCAAAATTAAAGAAATATGCATTGAAATGAAGGAAATATGCATTGAAACAAAGGAAATGTTGATCATAACAAGCGAATGAGCATCAAAATGAAGAAAATATGCATTAAAATGAAGGAAATATGCATCGAAACGAAGGAAATCCTGATCATAACAAGAGAATGAGCATCAAAATGAAGTGAATGTTGATCGTAATGAGAGAATGAGCATCAAATAAATTGAAATATGCATCAAAACGAAGGAAATGTTGATCATAACATGCTAATGAGAATCAAATTAAAGGAAATGTCGAACGTAATTAGAGAATGAGCACCAAAATGAAGGAAATATATATCGAAACGAAGGAAATGTTGATTATAACAAACGAAAGAGCATAAAAATTAAAGAATATTCATCAAAACGAAGGAAATGTTGATCATAACAAGCGAATGAGCATCAAAATGAAGAAATATGCATTGAAACGAAGGAAATGTTGATCATAACAAGAGAATGAGCATCATAATGCAGGAATATGCATCAAAACGAAGGAAATGTTGATCATAACAAGTGAATGAGCATCAAAATGAAGGAATATGCATCGAAACGAAGGAAATGTGGATTATAACAAGCGAATGAGCATCAAAACGAAGAAAATGTTGATCGTAATGAGAGAATGAGCTTCATATTGAAAGAAATATGTAATGAAACGAATGTAATGTTGATCATAACAAGCGAATGAGTATCAAAATGAAGGAAATATGCATCGAAACGAAGGAAATAATGATCGTAACAAGCGAATGAGCATCAAAATGAAGGAATATGCATCGAAACGAAGGAAATGTTGATCATAACAAGAGAATGAGCAACAAAATGATGGAAATGATAATCGAAATGAGAGAATGAGCATCAAAATGAAGGAAATGTACATCGAAATGAAGGAAATATTGATCATAACAAGCGAATGAGCATCAAAATGAAGGAATATGCATGAAAACGAAGGAAATGTTGATCATAACAAGCGAATGAACATTAAAATGAAGGAATATGCATCGAAACAAAGGAAATGTTGATCATTATAAGCGAATGAGCATCAAGATGAAGGAAATATGCACCAAAACGGGGGAATATTGATCATAACAAGCGAATGAGAATCAAAATGGAAGAAATGTTGATGGTAATTATAGAATGAGCATCAAAATGAAATAAATATGCATCAAAACGAAGGAAATGTGGATTATAACAAGCGAATGAGCATCAACATGAAGGAATATGCATCAAAACGAAGGTAATGTTGATCATAACAAGCGAATGAGTATCAAAATGAAGGAATATGCATCGAATCGAAGGAAATGTTGATCGTAATGAGAGAATGAGCATCAAAATGAAGGAATATGCATCAAAACGAAGGAAATGTTGATCGTAATGAGAGAATAAGCATCAAAATGAAGGAATATGCATCGAAACGAAGGAAATGTTGATAGTAACAACCGAATGATCATAGAAATAAAGGAAATGTTGATCGTAATGAGAGAATGAGAATCAAAATGAAAGAAATATGCATCGAAACGAAGGAAATGTTATTCATAACAAACGAATTTGCATCAAAATGAAGGATAAATGCATCAAAACGAAGGAAATGTTGATCATAATAAGCGAATGAGTATCAAAATGAAGGAATATGCATTGAAACGAAGGAATTGTTGATCATAACAAGCGAATGAGCATCAAAATTAAAGAAATATGCATTGAAATGAAGGAAATATGCATCGAAACAAAGGAAATGTTGATCATAACAAGCGAATGAGCATCAAAATGAAGAAAATATGCATTAAAATGAAGGAAATATGCATCGAAACGAAGGAAATCCTGATCATAACAAGAGAATGAGCATCAAAATGAAGTGAATGTTGATCGTAATGAGAGAATGAGCATCAAATTGAATGAAATATGCATCAAAACGAAGGAAATGTTGATCATAACATGCTAATGAGAATCAAATTAAAGGAAATGTCAAACGTAATTAGAGAATGAGCACCAAAATGAAGGAAATATATATCGAAACGAAGGAAATGTTGATTATAACAAACGAAAGAGCATAAAAATTAAAGAATATTCATCAAAACGAAGGAAATGTTGATCATAACAAGCGAATGAGCATCAAAATGAAGAAATATGCATTGAAACGAAGGAAATGTTGATCATAACAAGAGAATGAGCATCATAATGCAGGAATATGCATCAAAACGAAGGAAATGTTGATCATAACAAGTGAATGAGCATCAAAATGAAGGAATATGCATCGAAACGAAGGAAATGTGGATTATAACAAGCGAATGAGCATCAAAACGAAGAAAATGTTGATCGTAATGAGAGAATGAGCTTCATATTGAAAGAAATATGTAATGAAACGAATGTAATGTTGATCATAACAAGCGAATGAGTATCAAAATGAAGGAAATATGCATCGAAACGATGGAAATAATGATCGTAACAAGCGAATGAGCATCAAAATGAAGGAATATGCATCGAAACGAAGGAAATGTTGATCATAACAATAGAATGAGCAACAAAATGATGGAAATGATAATCAAAATGAGAGAATGAGCATCAAAATGAAGGAAATGTACATCGAAATGAAGGAAATATTGATCATAACAAGCGAATGAGCATCAAAATGAAGGAATATGCATGAAAACGAAGGAAATGTTGATCATAACAAGCGAATGGAAATTAAAATGAAGGAATATGCATCGAAACAAAGGAAATGTTGATCATAACAAGCGAATGAGCATCAAGATGAAGGAAATATGCACCAAAACGGGGGAATATTGATCATAAACAAGCGAATGAGAATCAAAATGAAAGAAATGTTGATGGTAATTATAGAATGAGCATCAAAATTAAAGAAATATACATTGAAATGAAGGAAATATGCATCGAAACAAAGGAAATGTTGATCATAACAAGCGAATGAGCATCAAAATGAAGAAAATATGCATTAAAATGAAGGAAATATGCATCGAAACGAAGGAAATCCTGATCATAACAAGAGAATGAGCATCAAAATGAAGTGAATGTTGATCGTAATGAGAGAATGAGCATCAAAATGAAAGAAATATGATTCAAAACGAAGGAAATGTTGATTATAACAAGCGAATGAGCACAACAATGAAGGAATATTCATCAAAACGAAGGAAATATTGAACATAACAAGCGAATGAGCATCAAAATGAAGGAAATACGCATTGAAACGAAGGAAATGTTGATCTTAACAAGCGAATGAGCATCATAATGAAGGAATATGCATCAAAACGAAGGAAATGTTGATCATAACAAGTGAATGAGCATCAAAATGAAGTAATATGCATCGAAACGAAGGTAATGTTGATCATAAAAAGAGAATGAGAATCAAAATGAAGGATATATGCATCGAAACGAAGTAAATGTTGATCATAACAAGCGAATGAGCATTAAAATGAAGGAAATATGCATTGAAATGAAGGAAATATGCATTGAAATGAAGGAAATGCTGATCATAACAAGCGAATGAGCATCAAAATGAAGTGAATATTGATCGTAATGAGAGAATGAGCATCGAAACGAAGGAAATGTTGATCATAGCAAGCAAATGAGCATCAAAATAAAGGAAATATGCATCGAAACGAAGGAAATATTGATCACAACAAGAGAATGAGCATCAAAATGAAGTAATTATGCATCAAAACGAAGGAAATGTTGATCATAACATGCGAATGAGAATCAAATTAAAGGAAATGTTGAACGTAATTAGAGAATGAGCACCGAAATGAAGGAAATATATATCAAAACGAAGGAAATGTTGATTATAACAAACGAATGAGCATAAAAATGAAAGAATATTCATCAAACCGAAGGAAATGTTGATCATAACAAGCGAATGAGCATCAAAATGAAGAAATATGCATTGAAAAGAAAAAAATGTTGATCATAACAAGAGAATGAGCATCATAATGCAGGAATATGCATCAAAACGAAGGAAATGTTTATCATAACAAGTGAATGAGAATCAACATGATGGAATATGCATCGAAACGAAGGTAATGTTGATGATAACAAACGAATGAGCATCAAAATGAAGGAATATGCATCGAAACGAAGGTAATGTTGATCATAACAAACGATTGAGCATCAAAATGAAGGAAATATGCATTGAAATGAAGGAAATATGCATCAAAATGAAGGAAATGCTTATCATAACAAGGGAATGAGCATCAAAATAAAGTGAATGTTGATCGTAATGAGAGAATGAGCATCAAAATGAAGGAAATATGCATCAAAACGAAGGAAATGTTGATCATAACATGCTATTGAGCATCAAAATAAAGAAAATGTTGATCATAATGAGAGAATGAGCATCAAAATAAAGTAAATATGCATCGAAACGAAGGAAATGTTGATCATAGCAAACAAATGAGCATCAAAATAAAGGAAATATGCATCGAAATGAAGGAAATATTGATCATAACAAGAGAATGAGCATCAAAATGAAGTAAATATGCATCAAAACGAAGGAAATGTTGATCATAACAAGCGAATAAGAATCAAATTAAAGGAAATGTCGAACGTAATTAGAGAATGAGCACCAAAATGAAGGAAATATATATCAAAACGAAGGAAATGTTGATTATAACAAACGAAAGAGCATAAAAATTAAAGAATATTCATCAAAACGAAGGAAATGTTGATCATAACAAGCGAATGAGCATCAAAATGAAGAAATATGCATTGAAACGAAGGAAATGTTGATCATAACAAGAGAATGAGCATCATAATGCAGGAATATGCATAAAAACGAAGGAAATGTTGATCATAACTAGTGAATGAGCATCAAAATGAAGGAATATGCATCGAAACGAAGGAAATATGGATTATAACAAGCGAATGAGCATCAAAACGAAGAAAATGTTGATCGTAATAAGAGAATGAGCTTCATATTGAAAGAAATATGCAATGAAACGAATGTAATGTTGATCATAACAAGCGAATGAGTATCAAAATGAAGGAAATATGCATCGAAACGAAGGAAATAATGATCGTAACAAGCGAATGAGCATCAAAATGAAGGAATATGCATCGAAACGAAGGAAATGTTGATCATAACAAGAGAATGAGCATCAAAATGATGGAAATGATAATCGAAATGAGAGAATGAACATCAAAATAAAGGAAATGTACATCGAAATGATGGAAATATTGATCATAACAAGCGAATGAGCATCAAAATTAAGGAATATGCATGAAAACGAAGGAAATGTTGATCATAACAAGCGAATGAACATTAAAATGAAGGAATATGCATCGAAACAAAGGAAATGTTGATCATTATAAGCGAATGAGCATCAAGATGAAGGAAATCTGCACCAAAACGGGGGAATATTGATCATAACAAGCGAATGAGAAACAAAATGGAAGAAATGTTGATGGTAATTATAGAATGAGCATCAAAATGAAATAAATATGCATCAAAACGAAGGAAATGTGGATTATAACAAGCGAATGAGCATCAACATGAAGGAATATGCATCAAAACGAAGGTAATGTTGATCATAACAAGCGAATGAGTATCAAAATGAAGGAATACGCATCGAATCGAAGGAAATGTTGATCGTAATGAGAGAATGAGCATCAAAATGAAGGAATATGCATCAAAACGAAGGAAATGTTGATCGTAATGAGAGAATAAGCATCAAAATGAAGGAATATGCATCGAAACGAAGGAAATGTTGATAGTAACAACCGAATGATCATAGAAATAAAGGAAATGTTGATCGTAATGAGAGAATGAGAATCAAAATGAAAGAAATATGCATCGAAACGAAGGAAATGTTATTCATAACAAACGAATTAGCATCAAAATGAAGGAAAAATGCATCAAAACGAAGGAAATGTTGATCATAATAAGCGAATGAGTATCAAAATGAAGGAATATGCATTGAAACGAAGGAATTGTTGATCATAACAAGCGAATGAGCATCAAAATTAAAGAAATATGCATTGAAATGAAGGAAATATGCATCGAAACAAAGGAAATGTTGATCATAACAAGCGAATGAGCATCAAAATGAAGAAAATATGCATTAAAATGAAGGAAATATGCATCGAAACGAAGGAAATCCTGATCATAACAAGAGAATGAGCATCAAAATGAAGTGAATGTTGATCGTAATGAGAGAATGAGCATCAAAATGAATGAAATATGCATCAAAACGAAGGTAATGTTGATCATAACATGCTAATGAGAATCAAATTAAAGGAAATGTCGAAATTAATTAGAGAATGAGCACCAAAATGAAGGAAATATATATCAAAACGAAGGAAATGTTGATTATAACAAACGAAAGAGCATAAAAATTAAAGAATATTCATCAAAACGAAGGAAATGTTGATCATAACAAGCGAATGAGCATCAAAATTAAAGAAATATACATTGAAATGAAGGAAATATGCATCGAAACAAAGGAAATGTTGATCATAACAAGCGAATGAGCATCAAAATGAAGAAAATATGCATTAAAATGAAGGAAATATGCATCGAAACGAAGGAAATCCTGATCATAACCAGAGAATGAGCATCAAAATGAAGTGAATGTTGATCGTAATGAGAGAATGAGAATCAAAATGAAAGAAATATGATTCAAAACGAAGGAAATGTTGATTATAACAAGCGAATGAGCACAACAATGAAGGAATATTCATCAAAACGAAGGAAATATTGAACATAACAAGCGAATGAGCATCAAAATGAAGGAAATACGCATTGAAACGAAGGAAATGTTGATCTTAACAAGCGAATGAGCATCATAATGAAGGAATATGCATCAAAACGAAGGAAATGTTGATCATAACAAGTGAATGAGCATCAAAATGAAGGAATATGCATCGAAACGAAGGTAATGTTGATCATAAAAAGAGAATGAGCATCAAAATGAAGGAAATATGCATCGAAACGAAGTAAATGTTGATCATAACAAGCGAATGAGCATTAAAATGAAGGAAATATGCATTGAAATGAAGGAAATATGCATTGAAATGAAGGAAATGCTGATCATAACTAGCGAATGAGCATCAAAATGAAGTGAATATTGATCGTAATGAGAGAATGAGCATCAAAATGAAGTAAATATGCATCGAAACGAAGGAAATGTTGATCACAGCAAGCAAATGAGCATCAAAATAAAGGAAATATGCATCGAAACGAAAGAAATATTGATCATAACAAGAGAATGAGCATCAAAATGAAGTAATTATGCATCAAAACGAAGGAAATGTTGATCATAACAAGCGAATGAGCATCAAAATGAAAAAATATGCATTGAAACGAAGGAAATGTTGATCATAACAAGAGAATGAGCATCATAATGCAGGAATATGGATCAAAACGAAGGAAATATTGATCATAACAAGTGAATGAGCATCAAAATGAAGGAATATGCATTGAAATGAAGGTATTGTTGATCATAACAAGCGAATGAGCATCAAAATGAAGGAATATGCATTGAAACGAAGGTAATGTTGATCATAACAAGCGATTGAGCATCAAAATGAAGGAAATATGCATTGAAATGAAGGAAATATGCATCAAAACGAAGGAAATGTTGATCATAACAAGGGAATGAGCATCAAAATAAAGTGAATGTTGATCGTAATGAGAGAATGAGCATCAAAATGAAGGAAATATGCATCAAAACGAAGGAAATGTTGATCATAACATGCTAATAAGCATCAAAATAAAGAAAATGTTGATCGTAATGAGAGAATTAGCATCAAAATAAAGTAAATATGCATCGAAACGAATGAAATGTTGATCATAGCAAGCAAATGAGCATCAAAATAAAGGAAATATGCATCGAAATGAAGGAAATATTGATCATAACAAGAGAATGAGCATCAAAATGAAGTAAATATGCATTAAAACGAAGGAAATGTTGATCATAACAAGCGAATGAGAATCAAATTAAAGGAAATGTCGAACGTAATTAGAGAATGAGCACCAAAATGAAGGAAATATATATCGAAACGAAGGAAATGTTGATTATAACAAACGAAGGAGCATAAAAATTAAAGAATATTCATCAAAACGAAGGAAATGTTGATCACAACAAGCGAATGAGCATCAAAATTAAAGAAATATGCATTGAAATGAAGGAAATATGCATCGAAACAAAGGAAATGTTGATCATAACAAGCGAATGAGCATCAAAATGAAGAAAATATGCATTAAAATGAAGGAAATATGCATCGAAACAATGGAAATACTGATCATAACAAGAGAATGAGCATCAAAATGAAGTGAATGTTGATCGTAATGAGAGAATGAGCATCAAAATGAATGAAATATGCATCAAAACGAAGGAAATGTTGATCATAACGTGCTAATGAGAATCAAATTAAAGGAAATGTCGAACGTAATTAGAGAATGAGCACCAAAATGAAGGAAATATATATCGAAACGAAGGAAATGTTGATTATAACAAACGAAAGAGCATAAAAATTAAAGAATATTCATCAAAACGAAGGAAATGTTGATCATAACAAGCGAATGAGCATCAAAATTAAAGAAATATACATTGAAATGAAGGAAATATGCATCGAAACAAAGGAAATGTTGATCATAACAAGCGAATGAGCATCAAAATGAAGAAAATATGCATTAAAATGAAGGAAATATGCATCGAAACGAAGGAAATCCTGATCATAACCAGAGAATGAGCATCAAAATGAAGTGAATGTTGATCGTAATGAGAGAATGAGCATCAAAATGAAAGAAATATGATTCAAAACGAAGGAAATGTTGATTATAACAAGCGAATGAGCACAACAATGAAGGAATATTCATCAAAACGAAGGAAATATTGAACATAACAAGCGAATGAGCATCAAAATGAAGGAAATACGCATTGAAACGAAGGAAATGTTGATCTTAACAAGCGAATGAGCATCATAATGAAGGAATATGCATCAAAACGAAGGAAATGTTGATCATAACAAGTGAATGAGCATCAAAATGAAGGAATATGCATCGAAACGAAGGTAATGTTGATCATAAAAAGAGAATGAGCATCAAAATGAAGGAAATATGCATCGAAACGAAGTAAATGTTGATCATAACAAGCGAATGAGCATTAAAATGAAGGAAATATGCATTGAAATGAAGGAAATATGCATTGAAATGAAGGAAATGCTGATCATAACTAGCGAATGAGCATCAAAATGAAGTGAATATTGATCGTAATGAGAGAATGAGCATCAAAATGAAGTAAATATGCATCGAAACGAAGGAAATGTTGATCACAGCAAGCAAATGAGCATCAAAATAAAGGAAATATGCATCGAAACGAAAGAAATATTGATCATAACAAGAGAATGAGCATCAAAATGAAGTAATTATGCATCAAAACGAAGGAAATGTTGATCATAACAAGCGAATGAGCATCAAAATGAAAAAATATGCATTGAAACGAAGGAAATGTTGATCATAACAAGAGAATGAGCATCATAATGCAGGAATATGGATCAAAACGAAGGAAATATTGAACATAACAAGTGAATGAGCATCAAAATGAAGGAATATGCATTGAAATGAAGGTAATGTTGATCATAACAAGCGAATGAGCATCAAAATGAAGGAATATGCATTGAAACGAAGGTAATGTTGATCATAACAAGCGATTGAGCATCAAAATAAAGGAAATATGCATCGAAATGAAGGAAATATGCATTGAAATGAAGGAAATATGCATCAAAACGAAGGAAATGTTGATCATAACAAGGGAATGAGCATCAAAATAAAGTGAATGTTGATCGTAATGAGAGAATGAGCATCAAAATGAAGGAAATATGCATCAAAACGAAGGAAATGTTGATCATAACATGCTAATGAGCATCAAAATAAAGGAAATGTTGATCGTAATGAGAGAATGAGCGTCAAAATAAAGTAAATATGCATCGAAACGAAGGAAATGTTGATCATAGCAAGCAAATGAGCATCAAAATAAAGGAAATATGCATCGAAATGAAGGAAATATTGATCATAACAAGAGAATGAGCATCAAAATGAAGTAAATATGCATTAAAACGAAGGAAATGTTGATCATAACAAGCGAATGAGAATCAAATTAAAGGAAATGTCGAACGTAATTAGAGAATGAGCACCAAAATGAAGGAAATATATATCGAAACGAAGGAAATGTTGATTATAACAAACGAAGGAGCATAAAAATTAAAGAATATTCATCAAAACGAAGGAAATGTTGATCATAACAAGCGAATGAGCATCAAAATTAAAGAAATATACATTGAAATGAAGGAAATATGCATCGAAACAAAGGAAATGTTGATCATAACAAGCGAATGAGCATCAAAATGAAGAAAATATGCATTAAAATGAAGGAAATATGCATCGAAACGAAGGAAATCCTGATCATAACAAGAGAATGAGCATCAAAATGAAGTGAATGTTGATCGTAATGAGAGAATGAGCATCAAAATGAAAGAAATATGATTCAAAACAAAGGAAATGTTGATTATAACAAGCGAATGAGCACAACAATGAAGGAATATTCATCAAAACGAAGGAAATATTGAACATAACAAGCGAATGAGCATCAAAATGAAGGAAATACGCATTGAAACGAAGGAAATGTTGATCTTAACAAGCGAATGAGCATCATAATGAAGGAATATGCATCAAAACGAAGGAAATGTTGATCATAACAAGTGAATGAGCATCAAAATGCAGTAATATGCATCGAAACGAAGGTAATGTTGATCATAAAAAGAGAATGAGCATCAAAATGAAGGAAATATGCATCGAAACGAAGTAAATGTTGATCATAACAAGCGAATGAGCATTAAAATGAAGGAAATATGCATTGAAATGAAGGAAATATGCATTGAAATGAAGGAAATGCTGATCATAACAAGCGAATGAGCATCAAAATGAAGTGAATATTGATCGTAATGAGAGAATGAGCATCAAAATGAAGTAAATATGCATCGAAACGAAGGAAATGTTGATCATAGCAAGCAAATGAGCATCAAAATAAAGGAAATATGCATTGAAACGAAGGAAATATTGATCATAACAAGAGAATGAGCATCAAAATGAAGTAATTATGCATCAAAACGAAGGAAATGTTAATCATAACATGCGAATGAGAATCAAATTAAAGGAAATGTTGAACGTAATTAGAGAATGAGCACCGAAATGAACGAAATATATATCAAAACGAAGGAAATGTTGATAATAACAAACGAATGAGCATAAAAATGAAAGAATATTCATCAAAACGATGGAAATGTTGATCATAACAAGCGAATGAGCATCAAAATGAAGAAATATGCATTGAAAAGAAAAAAATGTTGATCATAACAAGAGAATGAGCATCATAATGCAGGAATATGCATCAAAACGAAGGAAATGTTGATCATAACAAGTGAATGAGAATCAACATGATGGAATATGCATCAAAACGAAGGTAATGTTGATCATAACAATTAAATGAGCATCAAAATGAAGGAATATGCATCGAAACGAAGGTAATGTTGATCATAACAAGCGATTGAGCATCAAAATGAAGGAAATATGCTTCGAAATGAAGGAAATATGCATTGAAATGAAGGAAATATGCATCAAAATGAAGGAAATGCTTATCATAACAAGGGAATGAGCATCAAAATAAAGTGAATGTTGATCGTAATGAGAGAATGAGCATCAAAATGAAAGAAATATGCATCAAAACGAAGGAAATGTTGATCATAACATGCTAATGAGCATCAAAATAAAGAAAATGTTGATCGTAATGAGAGAATGAGCATCAAAATAAAGTAAATATGCATCGAAACGAAGGAAATGTTGATCATAGCAAACAAATGAGCATCAAAATAAAGGAAATATGCATCGAAATGAAGGAAATATTGATCATAACAAGAGAATGAGCATCAAAATGAAGTAAATATGCATCAAAACGAAGGAAATGTTGATCATAACAAGCGAATGAGAATCAAATTAAAGGAAATGTCGAACGTAATTAGAGAATGAGCACCAAAATGAAGGAAATATATATCAAAACGAAGGAAATGTTGATAATAACAAACGAAAGAGCATAAAAATTAAAGAATATTCATCAAAACGAAGGAAATGTTGATCATAACAAGCGAATGAGCATCAAAATGAAGAAATATGCATTGAAACGAAGGAAATGTTGATCATAACAAGAGAATGAGCATCATAATGCAGGAATATGCATAAAAACGAAGGAAATGTTGATCATAACAAGTGAATGAGCATCAAAATGAAGGAATATGCATCGAAACGAAGGAAATGTGGATTATAACAAGCGAATGAGCATCAAAACGAAGAAAATGTTGATCGTAATGAGAGAATGAGCTTCATATTGAAAGAAATATGCATTGAAACGAATGTAATGTTGATCATAACAAGCGAATGAGTATCAAAATGAAGGAAATATGCATCGAAACGAAGGAAATAATGATCGTAACAAGCGAATGAGCATCAAAATGAAGGAATATGCATCGAAACGAAGGAAATGTTGATCATAACAAGAGAATGAGCATCAAAATGATGGAAATGATAATCGAAATGAGAGAATGAGCATCAAAATGAAGGAAATGTACATCGAAATGAAGGAAATATTGATCATAACAAGCGAATGAGCATCAAAATGAAGGAATATGCATGAAAACGAAGGAAATGTTGATCATAACAAGCGAATGAACATTAAAATGAAGGAATATGCATCGAAACAAAGGAAATGTTGATCATTATAAGCGAATGAGCATCAAGATGAAGGAAATATGCACCAAAACGGGGGAATATTGATCATTACAAGCGAATGAGAATCAAAATGGAAGAAATGTTGATGGTAATTATAGAATGAGCATCAAAATGAAATAAATATGCATCAAAACAAAGGAAATGTGGATTATAACAAGCGAATGAGCATCAACATGAAGGAATATGCATCAAAACGAAGGTAATGTTGATCATAACAAGCGAATGAGTATCAAAATGAAGGAATATGCATCGAATCGAAGGAAATGTTGATCGTAATGAGAGAATGAGCATCAAAATGAAGGAATATGCATCAAAACGAAGGAAATGTTGATCGTAATGAGAGAATAAGCATCAAAATGAAGGAAATGTTGATCGTAATGAGAGAATGAGAATCAAAATGAAAGAAATATGCATCGAAACGAAGGAAATGTTATTCATAACAAACGAATTTGCATCAAAATGAAGGAAAAATGCATCAAAACGAAGGAAATGTTGATCATAATAAGCGAATGAGTATCAAAATGAAGGAATATGCATTGAAACGAAGGAATTGTTGATCATAACAAGCGAATGAGCATCAAAATTAAAGAAATATGCATTGAAATGAAGGAAATATGCATTGAAACAAAGGAAATGTTGATCATAACAAGCGAATGAGCATCAAAATGAAGAAAATATGCATTAAAATGAAGGAAATATGCATCGAAACGAAGGAAATCCTGATCATAACAAGAGAATGAGCATCAAAATGAAGTGAATGTTGATCGTAATGAGAGAATGAGCATCAAATTGAATGAAATATGCATCAAAACGAAGGAAATGTTGATCATAACATGCTAATGAGAATCAAATTAAAGGAAATGTCAAACGTAATTAGAGAATGAGCACCAAAATGAAGGAAATATATATCGAAACGAAGGAAATGTTGATTATAACAAACGAAAGAGCATAAAAATTAAAGAATATTCATCAAAACGAAGGAAATGTTGATCATAACAAGCGAATGAGCATCAAAATGAAGAAATATGCATTGAAACGAAGGAAATGTTGATCATAACAAGAGAATGAGCATCATAATGCAGGAATATGCATCAAAACGAAGGAAATGTTGATCATAACAAGTGAATGAGCATCAAAATGAAGGAATATGCATCGAAACGAAGGAAATGTGGATTATAACAAGCGAATGAGCATCAAAACGAAGAAAATGTTGATCGTAATGAGAGAATGAGCTTCATATTGAAAGA
This sequence comes from Pogostemon cablin, assembly GCA_023678885.1. Taxonomy (NCBI): domain Eukaryota; kingdom Viridiplantae; phylum Streptophyta; class Magnoliopsida; order Lamiales; family Lamiaceae; genus Pogostemon; species Pogostemon cablin. Next base: position 27,756 of record JAHCLQ010000632.1, on the reverse strand, counting down.
AATATGTAATGAAACGAATGTAATGTTGATCATAACAAGCGAATGAGTATCAAAATGAAGGAAATATGCATCGAAACGAAGGAAATAATGATCGTAACAAGCGAATGAGCATCAAAATGAAGGAATATGCATCGAAACGAAGGAAATGTTGATCATAACAAGAGAATGAGCAACAAAATGATGGAAATGATAATCGAAATGAGAGAATGAGCATCAAAATGAAGGAAATGTACATCGAAATGATGGAAATATTGATCATAACAAGCGAATGAGCATCAAAATTAAGGAATATGCATGAAAACGAAGGAAATGTTGATCATAACAAGCGAATGAACATTAAAATGAAGGAATATGCATCGAAACAAAGGAAATGTTGATCATTATAAGCGAATGAGCATCAAGATGAAGGAAATATGCACCAAAACGGGGGAATATTGATCATAACAAGCGAATGAGAATCAAAATGGAAGAAATGTTGATGGTAATTATAGAATGAGCATCAAAATGAAATAAATATGCATCAAAACGAAGGAAATGTGGATTATAACAAGCGAATGAGCATCAACATGAAGGAATATGCATCAAAACGAAGGTAATGTTGATCATAACAAGCGAATGAGTATCAAAATGAAGGAATATGCATCGAATCGAAGGAAATGTTGATCGTAATGAGAGAATGAGCATCAAAATGAAGGAATATGCATCAAAACGAAGGAAATGTTGATCGTAATGAGAGAATAAGCATCAAAATGAAGGAATATGCATTGAAACGAAGGAAATGTTGATAGTAACAACCGAATGATCATAGAAATAAAGGAAATGTTGATCGTAATGAGAGAATGAGAATCAAAATGAAAGAAATATGCATCGAAACGAAGGAAATGTTATTCATAACAAACGAATTTGCATCAAAATGAAGGATAAATGCATCAAAACGAAGGAAATGTTGATCATAATAAGCGAATGAGTTTCAAAATGAAGGAATATGCATTGAAACGAAGGAATTGTTGATCATAACAAGCGAATGAGCATCAAAATTAAAGAAATATGCATTGAAATGAAGGAAATATGCATCGAAACAAAGGAAATGTTGATCATAACAAGCGAATGAGCATCAAAATGAAGAAAATATGCATTAAAATGAAGGAAATATGCATCGAAACGAAGGAAATCCTGATCATAACAAGAGAATGAGCATCAAAATGAAGTGAATGTTGATCGTAATGAGAGAATGAGCATCAAATTGAATGAAATATGCATCAAAACGAAGGAAATGTTGATCATAACATGCTAATGAGAATCAAATTAAAGGAAATGTCAAACGTAATTAGAGAATGAGCCCCAAAATGAAGGAAATATATATCGAAACGAAGGAAATATTGATTATAACAAACGAAAGAGCATAAAAATTAAAGAATATTCATCAAAACGAAGGAAATGTTGATCATAACAAGCGAATGAGCATCAAAATGAAGAAATATGCATTGAAACGAAGGAAATGTTGATCATAACAAGAGAATGAGCATCATAATGCAGGAATATGCATCAAAACGAAGGAAATGTTGATCATAACAAGTGAATGAGCATCAAAATGAAGGAATATGCATCGAAACGAAGGAAATGTGGATTATAACAAGCGAATGAGCATCAAAACGAAGAAAATGTTGATCGTAATGAGAGAATGAGCTTCATATTGAAAGAAATATGTAATGAAACGAATGTAATGTTGATCATAACAAGCGAATGAGTATCAAAATGAAGGAAATATGCATCGAAACGATGGAAATAATGATCGTAACAAGCGAATGAGCATCAAAATGAAGGAATATGCATCGAAACGAAGGAAATGTTGATCATAACAATAGAATGAGCAACAAAATGATGGAAATGATAATCAAAATGAGAGAATGAGCATCAAAATGAAGGAAATGTACATCGAAATGAAGGAAATATTGATCATAACAAGCGAATGAGCATCAAAATGAAGGAATATGCATGAAAACGAAGGAAATGTTGATCATAACAAGCGAATGGAAATTAAAATGAAGGAATATGCATCGAAACAAAGGAAATGTTGATCATAACAAGCGAATGAGCATCAAGATGAAGGAAATATGCACCAAAACGGGGGAATATTGATCATAAACAAGCGAATGAGAATCAAAATGAAAGAAATGTTGATGGTAATTATAGAATGAGCATCAAAATTAAAGAAATATGCATTGAAATGAAGGAAATATGCATCGAAACAAAGGAAATGTTGATCATAACAAGCGAATGAGCATCAAAATGAAGAAAATATGCATTAAAATGAAGGAAATATGCATCGAAACGAAGGAAATCCTGATCATAACAAGAGAATGAGCATCAAAATGAAGTGAATGTTGATCGTAATGAGAGAATGAGCATCAAATTGAATGAAATATGCATCAAAACGAAGGAAATGTTGATCATAACATGCTAATGAGAATCAAATTAAAGGAAATGTCAAACGTAATTAGAGAATGAGCACCAAAATGAAGGAAATATATATCGAAACGAAGGAAATGTTGATTATAACGAACGAAAGAGCATAAAAATTAAAGAATATTCATCAAAACGAAGGAAATGTTGATCATAACAAGCGAATGAGCATCAAAATGAAGAAATATGCATTGAAACGAAGGAAATGTTGATCATAACAAGAGAATGAGCATCATAATGCAGGAATATGCATCAAAACGAAGGAAATGTTGATCATAACAAGTGAATGAGCATCAAAATGAAGGAATATGCATCGAAACGAAGGAAATGTGGATTATAACAAGCGAATGAGCATCAAAACGAAGAAAATGTTGATCGTAATGAGAGAATGAGCTTCATATTGAAAGAAATATGTAATGAAACGAATGTAATGTTGATCATAACAAGCGAATGAGTATCAAAATGAAGGAAATATGCATCGAAACGATGGAAATAATGATCGTAACAAGCGAATGAGCATCAAAATGAAGGAATATGCATCGAAACGAAGGAAATGTTGATCATAACAATAGAATGAGCAACAAAATGATGGAAATGATAATCAAAATGAGAGAATGAGCATCAAAATGAAGGAAATGTACATCGAAATGAAGGAAATATTGATCATAACAAGCGAATGAGCATCAAAATGAAGGAATATGCATGAAAACGAAGGAAATGTTGATCATAACAAGCGAATGGAAATTAAAATGAAGGAATATGCATCGAAACAAAGGAAATGTTGATCATAACAAGCGAATGAGCATCAAGATGAAGGAAATATGCACCAAAACGGGGGAATATTGATCATAAACAAGCGAATGAGAATCAAAATGAAAGAAATGTTGATGGTAATTATAGAATGAGCATCAAAATTAAAGAAATATACATTGAAATGAAGGAAATATGCATCGAAACAAAGGAAATGTTGATCATAACAAGCGAATGAGCATCAAAATGAAGAAAATATGCATTAAAATGAAGGAAATATGCATCGAAACGAAGGAAATCCTGATCATAACAAGAGAATGAGCATCAAAATGAAGTGAATGTTGATCGTAATGAGAGAATGAGCATCAAAATGAAAGAAATATGATTCAAAACGAAGGAAATGTTGATTATAACAAGCGAATGAGCACAACAATGAAGGAATATTCATCAAAACGAAGGAAATATTGAACATAACAAGCGAATGAGCATCAAAATGAAGGAAATACGCATTGAAACGAAGGAAATGTTGATCTTAACAAGCGAATGAGCATCATAATGAAGGAATATGCATCAAAACGAAGGAAATGTTGATCATAACAAGTGAATGAGCATCAAAATGAAGTAATATGCATCGAAACGAAGGTAATGTTGATCATAAAAAGAGAATGAGCATCAAAATGAAGGATATATGCATCGAAACGAAGTAAATGTTGATCATAACAAGCGAATGAGCATTAAAATGAAGGAAATATGCATTGAAATGAAGGAAATATGCATTGAAATGAAGGAAATGCTGATCATAACAAGCGAATGAGCATCAAAATGAAGTGAATATTGATCGTAATGAGAGAATGAGCATCGAAACGAAGGAAATGTTGATCATAGCAAGCAAATGAGCATCAAAATAAAGGAAATATGCATCGAAACGAAGGAAATATTGATCACAACAAGAGAATGAGCATCAAAATGAAGTAATTATGCATCAAAACGAAGGAAATGTTGATCATAACATGCGAATGAGAATCAAATTAAAGGAAATGTTGAACGTAATTAGAGAATGAGCACCGAAATGAAGGAAATATATATCAAAACGAAGGAAATGTTGATTATAACAAACGAATGAGCATAAAAATGAAAGAATATTCATCAAACCGAAGGAAATGTTGATCATAACAAGCGAATGAGCATCAAAATGAAGAAATATGCATTGAAAAGAAAAAAATGTTGATCATAACAAGAGAATGAGCATCATAATGCAGGAATATGCATCAAAACGAAGGAAATGTTTATCATAACAAGTGAATGAGAATCAACATGATGGAATATGCATCGAAACGAAGGTAATGTTGATGATAACAAACGAATGAGCATCAAAATGAAGGAATATGCATCGAAACGAAGGTAATGTTGATCATAACAAACGATTGAGCATCAAAATGAAGGAAATATGCATTGAAATGAAGGAAATATGCATCAAAATGAAGGAAATGCTTATCATAACAAGGGAATGAGCATCAAAATAAAGTGAATGTTGATCGTAATGAGAGAATGAGCATCAAAATGAAGGAAATATGCATCAAAACGAAGGAAATGTTGATCATAACATGCTATTGAGCATCAAAATAAAGAAAATGTTGATCATAATGAGAGAATGAGCATCAAAATAAAGTAAATATGCATCGAAACGAAGGAAATGTTGATCATAGCAAACAAATGAGCATCAAAATAAAGGAAATATGCATCGAAATGAAGGAAATATTGATCATAACAAGAGAATGAGCATCAAAATGAAGTAAATATGCATCAAAACGAAGGAAATGTTGATCATAACAAGCGAATAAGAATCAAATTAAAGGAAATGTCGAACGTAATTAGAGAATGAGCACCAAAATGAAGGAAATATATATCAAAACGAAGGAAATGTTGATTATAACAAACGAAAGAGCATAAAAATTAAAGAATATTCATCAAAACGAAGGAAATGTTGATCATAACAAGCGAATGAGCATCAAAATGAAGAAATATGCATTGAAACGAAGGAAATGTTGATCATAACAAGAGAATGAGCATCATAATGCAGGAATATGCATAAAAACGAAGGAAATGTTGATCATAACTAGTGAATGAGCATCAAAATGAAGGAATATGCATCGAAACGAAGGAAATATGGATTATAACAAGCGAATGAGCATCAAAACGAAGAAAATGTTGATCGTAATAAGAGAATGAGCTTCATATTGAAAGAAATATGCAATGAAACGAATGTAATGTTGATCATAACAAGCGAATGAGTATCAAAATGAAGGAAATATGCATCGAAACGAAGGAAATAATGATCGTAACAAGCGAATGAGCATCAAAATGAAGGAATATGCATCGAAACGAAGGAAATGTTGATCATAACAAGAGAATGAGCATCAAAATGATGGAAATGATAATCGAAATGAGAGAATGAACATCAAAATAAAGGAAATGTACATCGAAATGATGGAAATATTGATCATAACAAGCGAATGAGCATCAAAATTAAGGAATATGCATGAAAACGAAGGAAATGTTGATCATAACAAGCGAATGAACATTAAAATGAAGGAATATGCATCGAAACAAAGGAAATGTTGATCATTATAAGCGAATGAGCATCAAGATGAAGGAAATCTGCACCAAAACGGGGGAATATTGATCATAACAAGCGAATGAGAATCAAAATGGAAGAAATGTTGATGGTAATTATAGAATGAGCATCAAAATGAAATAAATATGCATCAAAACGAAGGAAATGTGGATTATAACAAGCGAATGAGCATCAACATGAAGGAATATGCATCAAAACGAAGGTAATGTTGATCATAACAAGCGAATGAGTATCAAAATGAAGGAATACGCATCGAATCGAAGGAAATGTTGATCGTAATGAGAGAATGAGCATCAAAATGAAGGAATATGATCAAAACGAAGGAAATGTTGATCGTAATGAGAGAATAAGCATCAAAATGAAGGAATATGCATCGAAACGAAGGAAATGTTGATAGTAACAACCGAATGATCATAGAAATAAAGGAAATGTTGATCGTAATGAGAGAATGAGAATCAAAATGAAAGAAATATGCATCGAAACGAAGGAAATGTTATTCATAACAAACGAATTAGCATCAAAATGAAGGAAAAATGCATCAAAACGAAGGAAATGTTGATCATAATAAGCGAATGAGTATCAAAATGAAGGAATATGCATTGAAACGAAGGAATTGTTGATCATAACAAGCGAATGAGCATCAAAATTAAAGAAATATGCATTGAAATGAAGGAAATATGCATCGAAACAAAGGAAATGTTGATCATAACAAGCGAATGAGCATCAAAATGAAGAAAATATGCATTAAAATGAAGGAAATATGCATCGAAACGAAGGAAATCCTGATCATAACAAGAGAATGAGCATCAAAATGAAGTGAATGTTGATCGTAATGAGAGAATGAGCATCAAAATGAATGAAATATGCATCAAAACGAAGGTAATGTTGATCATAACATGCTAATGAGAATCAAATTAAAGGAAATGTCGAAATTAATTAGAGAATGAGCACCAAAATGAAGGAAATATATATCAAAACGAAGGAAATGTTGATTATAACAAACGAAAGAGCATAAAAATTAAAGAATATTCATCAAAACGAAGGAAATGTTGATCATAACAAGCGAATGAGCATCAAAATTAAAGAAATATACATTGAAATGAAGGAAATATGCATCGAAACAAAGGAAATGTTGATCATAACAAGCGAATGAGCATCAAAATGAAGAAAATATTCATTAAAATGAAGGAAATATGCATCGAAACGAAGGAAATCTTGATCATAACCAGAGAATGAGCATCAAAATGAAGTGAATGTTGATCGTAATGAGAGAATGAGCATCAAAATGAAAGAAATATGATTCAAAACGAAGGAAATGTTGATTATAACAAGCGAATGAGCACAACAATGAAGGAATATTCATCAAAACGAAGGAAATATTGAACATAACAAGCGAATGAGCATCAAAATGAAGGAAATACGCATTGAAACGAAGAAAATGTTGATCTTAACAAGCGAATGAGCATCATAATGAAGGAATATGCATCAAAACGAAGGAAATGTTGATCATAACAAGTGAATGAGCATCAAAATGAAGGAATATGCATCGAAACGAAGGTAATGTTGATCATAAAAAGAGAATGAGCATCAAAATGAAGGAAATATGCATCGAAACGAAGTAAATGTTGATCATAACAAGCGAATGAGCATTAAAATGAAGGAAATATGCATTGAAATGAAGGAAATATGCATTGAAATGAAGAAAATGCTGATCATAACTAGCGAATGAGCATCAAAATGAAGTGAATATTGATCGTAATGAGAGAATGAGCATCAAAATGAAGTAAATATGCATCGAAACGAAGGAAATGTTGATCACAGCAAGCAAATGAGCATCAAAATAAAGGAAATATGCATCGAAACGAAAGAAATATTGATCATAACAAGAGAATGAGCATCAAAATGAAGTAATTATGCATCAAAACGAAGGAAATGTTGATCATAACAAGCGAATGAGCATCAAAATGAAAAAATATGCATTGAAACGAAGGAAATGTTGATCATAACAAGAGAATGAGCATCATAATGCAGGAATATGGATCAAAACGAAGGAAATATTGATCATAACAAGTGAATGAGCATCAAAATGAAGGAATATGCATTGAAATGAAGGTAATGTTGATCATAACAAGCGAATGAGCATCAAAATGAAGGAATATGCATTGAAACGAAGGTAATGTTGATCATAACAAGCGATTGAGCATCAAAATGAAGGAAATATGCATCGAAATGAAGGAAATATGCATTGAAATGAAGGAAATATGCATCAAAACGAAGGAAATGTTGATCATAACAAGGGAATGAGCATCAAAATAAAGTGAATGTTGATCGTAATGAGAGAATGAGCATCAAAATGAAGGAAATATGCATCAAAACGAAGGAAATGTTGATCATAACATGCTAATAAGCATCAAAATAAAGAAAATGTTGATCGTAATGAGAGAATTAGCATCAAAATAAAGTAAATATGCATCGAAACGAATGAAATGTTGATCATAGCAAGCAAATGAGCATCAAAATAAAGGAAATATGCATCGAAATGAAGGAAATATTGATCATAACAAGAGAATGAGCATCAAAATGAAGTAAATATGCATTAAAACGAAGGAAATGTTGATCATAACAAGCGAATGAGAATCAAATTAAAGGAAATGTCGAACGTAATTAGAGAATGAGCACCAAAATGAAGGAAATATATATCGAAACGAAGGAAATGTTGATTATAACAAACGAAGGAGCATAAAAATTAAAGAATATTCATCAAAACGAAGGAAATGTTGATCACAACAAGCGAATGAGCATCAAAATTAAAGAAATATGCATTGAAATGAAGGAAATATGCATCGAAACAAAGGAAATGTTGATCATAACAAGCGAATGAGCATCAAAATGAAGAAAATATGCATTAAAATGAAGGAAATATGCATCGAAACAATGGAAATACTGATCATAACAAGAGAATGAGCATCAAAATGAAGTGAATGTTGATCGTAATGAGAGAATGAGCATCAAAATGAATGAAATATGCATCAAAACGAAGGAAATGTTGATCATAACGTGCTAATGAGAATCAAATTAAAGGAAATGTCGAACGTAATTAGAGAATGAGCACCAAAATGAAGGAAATATATATCGAAACGAAGGAAATGTTGATTATAACAAACGAAAGAGCATAAAAATTAAAGAATATTCATCAAAACGAAGGAAATGTTGATCATAACAAGCGAATGAGCATCAAAATTAAAGAAATATACATTGAAATGAAGGAAATATGCATCGAAACAAAGGAAATGTTGATCATAACAAGCGAATGAGCATCAAAATGAAGAAAATATGCATTAAAATGAAGGAAATATGCATCGAAACGAAGGAAATCCTGATCATAACCAGAGAATGAGCATCAAAATGAAGTGAATGTTGATCGTAATGAGAGAATGAGCATCAAAATGAAAGAAATATGATTCAAAACGAAGGAAATGTTGATTATAACAAGCGAATGAGCACAACAATGAAGGAATATTCATCAAAACGAAGGAAATATTGAACATAACAAGCGAATGAGCATCAAAATGAAGGAAATACGCATTGAAACGAAGGAAATGTTGATCTTAACAAGCGAATGAGCATCATAATGAAGGAATATGCATCAAAACGAAGGAAATGTTGATCATAACAAGTGAATGAGCATCAAAATGAAGGAATATGCATCGAAACGAAGGTAATGTTGATCATAAAAAGAGAATGAGCATCAAAATGAAGGAAATATGCATCGAAACGAAGTAAATGTTGATCATAACAAGCGAATGAGCATTAAAATGAAGGAAATATGCATTGAAATGAAGGAAATATGCATTGAAATGAAGGAAATGCTGATCATAACTAGCGAATGAGCATCAAAATGAAGTGAATATTGATCGTAATGAGAGAATGAGCATCAAAATGAAGTAAATATGCATCGAAACGAAGGAAATGTTGATCACAGCAAGCAAATGAGCATCAAAATAAAGGAAATATGCATCGAAACGAAAGAAATATTGATCATAACAAGAGAATGAGCATCAAAATGAAGTAATTATGCATCAAAACGAAGGAAATGTTGATCATAACAAGCGAATGAGCATCAAAATGAAAAAATATGCATTGAAACGAAGGAAATGTTGATCATAACAAGAGAATGAGCATCATAATGCAGGAATATGGATCAAAACGAAGGAAATATTGATCATAACAAGTGAATGAGCATCAAAATGAAGGAATATGCATTGAAATGAAGGTAATGTTGATCATAACAAGCGAATGAGCATCAAAATGAAGGAATATGCATTGAAACGAAGGTAATGTTGATCATAACAAGCGATTGAGCATCAAAATGAAGGAAATATGCATCGAAATGAAGGAAATATGCATTGAAATGAAGGAAATATGCATCAAAACGAAGGAAATGTTGATCATAACAAGGGAATGAGCATCAAAATAAAGTGAATGTTGATCGTAATGAGAGAATGAGCATCAAAATGAAGGAAATATGCATCAAAACGAAGGAAATGTTGATCATAACATGCTAATAAGCATCAAAATAAAGAAAATGTTGATCGTAATGAGAGAATTAGCATCAAAATAAAGTAAATATGCATCGAAACGAATGAAATGTTGATCATAGCAAGCAAATGAGCATCAAAATAAAGGAAATATGCATCGAAATGAAGGAAATATTGATCATAACAAGAGAATGAGCATCAAAATGAAGTAAATATGCATTAAAACGAAGGAAATGTTGATCATAACAAGCGAATGAGAATCAAATTAAAGGAAATGTCGAACGTAATTAGAGAATGAGCACCAAAATGAAGGAAATATATATCGAAACGAAGGAAATGTTGATTATAACAAACGAAGGAGCATAAAAATTAAAGAATATTCATCAAAACGAAGGAAATGTTGATCACAACAAGCGAATGAGCATCAAAATTAAAGAAATATGCATTGAAATGAAGGAAATATGCATCGAAACAAAGGAAATGTTGATCATAACAAGCGAATGAGCATCAAAATGAAGAAAATATGCATTAAAATGAAGGAAATATGCATCGAAACAATGGAAATACTGATCATAACAAGAGAATGAGCATCAAAATGAAGTGAATGTTGATCGTAATGAGAGAATGAGCATCAAAATGAATGAAATATGCATCAAAACGAAGGAAATGTTGATCATAACGTGCTAATGAGAATCAAATTAAAGGAAATGTCGAACGTAATTAGAGAATGAGCACCAAAATGAAGGAAATATATATCGAAACGAAGGAAATGTTGATTATAACAAACGAAAGAGCATAAAAATTAAAGAATATTCATCAAAACGAAGGAAATGTTGATCATAACAAGCGAATGAGCATCAAAATTAAAGAAATATACATTGAAATGAAGGAAATATGCATCGAAACAAAGGAAATGTTGATCATAACAAGCGAATGAGCATCAAAATGAAGAAAATATGCATTAAAATGAAGGAAATATGCATCGAAACGAAGGAAATCCTGATCATAACCAGAGAATGAGCATCAAAATGAAGTGAATGTTGATCGTAATGAGAGAATGAGCATCAAAATGAAAGAAATATGATTCAAAACGAAGGAAATGTTGATTATAACAAGCGAATGAGCACTACAATGAAGGAATATTCATCAAAACGAAGGAAATATTGAACATAACAAGCGAATGAGCATCAAAATGAAGGAAATACGCATTGAAACGAAGGAAATGTTGATCTTAACAAGCGAATGAGCATCATAATGAAGGAATATGCATCAAAACGAAGGAAATGTTGATCATAACAAGTGAATGAGCATCAAAATGAAGGAATATGCATCGAAACGAAGGTAATGTTGATCATAAAAAGAGAATGAGCATCAAAATGAAGGAAATATGCATCGAAACGAAGTAAATGTTGATCATAACAAGCGAATGAGCATTAAAATGAAGGAAATATGCATTGAAATGAAGGAAATATGCATTGAAATGAAGGAAATGCTGATCATAACTAGCGAATGAGCATCAAAATGAAGTGAATATTGATCGTAATGAGAGAATGAGCATCAAAATGAAGTAAATATGCATCGAAACGAAGGAAATGTTGATCACAGCAAGCAAATGAGCATCAAAATAAAGGAAATATGCATCGAAACGAAAGAAATATTGATCATAACAAGAGAATGAGCATCAAAATGAAGTAATTATGCATCAAAACGAAGGAAATGTTGATCATAACAAGCGAATGAGCATCAAAATGAAAAAATATGCATTGAAACGAAGGAAATGTTGATCATAACAAGAGAATGAGCATCATAATGCAGGAATATGGATCAAAACGAAGGAAATATTGATCATAACAAGTGAATGAGCATCAAAATGAAGGAATATGCATTGAAATGAAGGTAATGTTGATCATAACAAGCGAATGAGCATCAAAATGAAGGAATATGCATTGAAACGAAGGTAATGTTGATCATAACAAGCGATTGAGCATCAAAATGAAGGAAATATGCATCGAAATGAAGGAAATATGCATTGAAATGAAGGAAATATGCATCAAAACGAAGGAAATGTTGATCATAACAAGGGAATGAGCATCAAAATAAAGTGAATGTTGATCGTAATGAGAGAATGAGCATCAAAATGAAGGAAATATGCATCAAAACGAAGGAAATGTTGATCATAACATGCTAATAAGCATCAAAATAAAGAAAATGTTGATCGTAATGAGAGAATTAGCATCAAAATAAAGTAAATATGCATCGAAACGAATGAAATGTAGATCATAGCAAGCAAATGAGCATCAAAATAAAGGAAATATGCATCGAAATGAAGGAAATATTGATCATAACAAGAGAATGAGCATCAAAATGAAGTAAATATGCATTAAAACGAAGGAAATGTTGATCATAACAAGCGAATGAGAATCAAATTAAAGGAAATGTCGAACGTAATTAGAGAATGAGCACCAAAATGAAGGAAATATATATCGAAACGAAGGAAATGTTGATTATAACAAACGAAGGAGCATAAAAATTAAAGAATATTCATCAAAACGAAGGAAATGTTGATCACAACAAGCGAATGAGCATCAAAATTAAAGAAATATGCATTGAAATGAAGGAAATATGCATCGAAACAAAGGAAATGTTGATCATAACAAGCGAATGAGCATCAAAATGAAGAAAATATGCATTAAAATGAAGGAAATATGCATCGAAACAATGGAAATACTGATCATAACAAGAGAATGAGCATCAAAATGAAGTGAATGTTGATCGTAATGAGAGAATGAGCATCAAAATGAATGAAATATGCATCAAAACGAAGGAAATGTTGATCATAACGTGCTAATGAGAATCAAATTAAAGGAATTGTCGAACGTAATTAGAGAATGAGCACCAAAATGAAGGAAATATATATCGAAACGAAGGAAATGTTGATTATAACAAACGAAAGAGCATAAAAATTAAAGAATATTCATCAAAACGAAGGAAATGTTGATCACAACAAGCGAATGAGCATCAAAATTAAAGAAATATGCATTGAAATGAAGGAAATATGCATCGAAACAAAGGAAATGTTGATCATAACAAGCGAATGAGCATCAAAATGAAGAAAATATGCATTAAAATGAAGGAAATATGCATCGAAACGAAGGAAATCCTGATCATAACAAGAGAATGAGCATCAAAATGAAGTGAATGTTGATCGTAATGAGAGAATGAGCATCAAAATGAATGAAATATGCATCAAAACGAAGGAAATGTTGATCATAACGTGCTAATGAGAATCAAATTAAAGGAAATGTCGAACGTAATTAGAGAATGAGCACCAAAATGAAGGAAATATATATCGAAACGAAGGAAATGTTGATTATAACAAACGAAAGAGCATAAAAATTAAAGAATATTCATCAAAACGAAGGAAATGTTGATCATAACAAGCGAATGAGCATCAAAATTAAAGAAATATGCATTGAAATGAAGGAAATATGCATCGAAACAAAGGAAATGTTGATCATAACAAGCGAATGAGCATCAAAATGAAGAAAATATGCATTAAAATGAAGGAAATATGCATCGAAACGAAGGAAATCCTGATCATAACAAGAGAATGAGCATCAAAATGAAGTGAATGTTGATCGTAATGAGAGAATGAGCATCAAAATGAATGAAATATGCATCAAAACGAAGGAAATGTTGATCATAACGTGCTAATGAGAATCAAATTAAAGGAAATGTCGAATGTAATTAGAGAATGAGCACCAAAATGAAGGAAATATATATCGAAACGAGGGAAATGTTGATTATAACAAACGAAAGAGCATAAAAATTAAAGAATATTCATCAAAACGAAGGAAATGTTGATCATAACAAGCGAATGAGCATCAAAATGAAGAAAATATGCATTAAAATGAAGGAAATATGCATCGAAACGAAGGAAATCCTGATCATAACAAGAGAATGAGCATCAAAATTAAGTGAATGTTGATCGTAATGAGAGAATGAGCATCAAAATGAAAGAAATATGATTCAAAACGAAGGAAATGTTGATTATAACAAGCGAATGAGCACAACAATGAAGGAATATTCATCAAAACGAAGGAAATATTGAAAATAACAAGCGAATGAGCATCAAAATGAAGGAAATACGCATTGAAACGAAGGAAATGTTGATCTTAACAAGCAAATGAGCATCATAATGAAAAAATATGCATCAAAACGAAGGAAATGTTGATCATAACAAGTTAATGAGCATCAAAATGAAGGAATATGCATTGAAACGAAGGTAATGTTGATCATAAAAAGAGAATGTGCATCAAAATGAAGGAAATATGCATCGAAACGAAGTAAATGTTGATCATAACAAGCGAATGAGCATTAAAATGAAGGAAATATGTATTGAAATGAAGGAAATATGCATTGAAATGAAGGAAATGCTGATCATAACAAGCGAATGAGCATCAAAATGAAGTGAATATTGATCATAAAGAGAGAATAAGCATCAAAATGAAGTAAATATGCATCGAAACGAAGGAAATGTTGATCACAGCAAGCAAATGAGCATCAAAATAAAGGAAATATGCATCGAAATGAAGGAAATATTAATCATAACAAGAGAATGAGCATCAAAATGAAGTAATTATGCATCAAAACGAAGGAAATGTTGATCATAACAAGCGAATGAGAATCAAATTAAAGGAAATGTTGAACGTAATTATAGAATGAGCACCAAAATGAAGGAAATATATATCGAAACGAAGGAAATGTTGATTATAACAAACAAATAAACATAAAAATGAAAGAATATTCATCAAAACGAAGGAAATGTTGATCATAACAAGCGAATGAGCATCAAAATGAAGAAATATGCATTGAAACAAAGGAAATGTTGATCATAACAAGAGAATGAGCATCATAATGCAAGAATATGCATCAAAACGAAGGAAATATTGATCATAACATGTGAATGAGCATCAAAATGAAGGAATATGCATTGAAATGAAGGTAATGTTGATCATAACAAGCGAATGAGCATCAAAATGAAGGAATATGCATCGAAACGAAGGTAATGTTGATCATAACAAGCGATTGAGCATCAAAATAAAGGAAATATGCATCGAAATGAAGGAAATATGCATTGAAATGAAGGAAATATGCATCAAAACGAAGGAAATGTTGATCATAACAAGGGAATGAGCATCAAAATAAAGTGAATGTTGATCGTAATGAGAGAATGAGCATCAAAATGAAGGAAATATGCATCAAAACGAAGGAAATGTTGATTATAACATGCTAATAAGCATCAAAATAAAGAAAATGTTGATCGTAATGAGAGAATTAGCATCAAAATAAAGTAAATATGCATCGAAACGAATGAAATGTTGATCATAGCAAGCAAATGAGCATCAAAATAAAGGAAATATGCATCGAAATGAAGGAAATATTGATCATAACAAGAGAATGAGCATCAAAATGAAGTAAATATGCATTAAAACGAAGGAAATGTTGATCATAACAAGCGAATGAGAATCAAATTAAAGGAAATGTCGAACGTAATTAGAGAATGAGCACCAAAATGAAGGAAATATATATCGAAACGAAGGAAATGTTGATTATAACAAACGAAGGAGCATAAAAATTAAAGAATATTCATCAAAACGAAGGAAATGTTGATCACAACAAGCGAATGAGCATCAAAATTAAAGAAATATGCATTGAAATGAAGGAAATATGCATAGAAACAAAGGAAATGTTGATCATAACAAGCGAATGAGCATCAAAATGAAGAAAATATGCATTAAAATGAAGGAAATATGCATCGAAACAATGGAAATACTGATCATAACAAGAGAATGAGCATCAAAATGAAGTGAATGTTGATCGTAATGAGAGAATGAGCATCAAAATGAATGAAATATGCATCAAAACGAAGGAAATGTTGATCATAACGTGCTAATGAGAATCAAATTAAAGGAAATGTCGAACGTAATTAGAGAATGAGCACCAAAATGAAGGAAATATATATCGAAACGAAGGAAATGTTGATTATACCAAACGAAAGAGCATAAAAATTAAAGAATATTCATCAAAACGAATGAAATGTTGATCATAACAAGCGAATGAGCATCAAAATTAAAGAAATATGCATTGAAATGAAGGAAATATGCATCGAAACAAAGGAAATGTTGATCATAACAAGCGAATGAGCATCAAAATGAAGAAAATATGCATTAAAATGAAGGAAATATGCATCGAAACGAAGGAAATCCTGATCATAACAAGAGAATGAGCATCAAAATGAAGTGAATGTTGATCGTAATGAGAGAATGAGCATCAAAATGAATGAAATATGCATCAAAACGAAGGAAATGTTGATCATAACGTGCTAATGAGAATCAAATTAAAGAAAATGTCGAACGTAATTAGAGAATGAGCACCAAAATGAAGGAAATATATATCGAAACGAAGGAAATGTTGATTATAACAAACGAAAGAGCATAAAAAATAAAGAATATTCATCAAAACGAAGGAAATGTTGATCATAACAAGCGAATGAGCATCAAAATGAAGAAAATATGCATTAAAATGAAGGAAATATGCATCGAAA
Source organism: Pogostemon cablin (assembly GCA_023678885.1). Classification (NCBI taxonomy): domain Eukaryota; kingdom Viridiplantae; phylum Streptophyta; class Magnoliopsida; order Lamiales; family Lamiaceae; genus Pogostemon; species Pogostemon cablin. Next base: position 10,763 of record JAHCLQ010000632.1, on the reverse strand, counting down.
CGAAGGAAATCCTAATCATAACAAGAGAATGAGCATCAAAATTAAGTGAATGTTGATCGTAATGAGAGAATGAGCATCAAAATGAAAGAAATATGATTCAAAACGAAGGAAATGTTGATTATAACAAGCGAATGAGCACAACAATGAAGGAATATTCATCAAAACGAAGGAAATATTAAAAATAACAAGCGAATTAGCATCAAAATGAAGGAAATACGCATTGAAACGAAGGAAATGTTGATCTTAACATGCAAATGAGCATCATAATGAAGGAATATGCATCAAAACGAAGGAAATGTTGATCATAACAAGTGAATGAGCATCAAAATGAAGGAATATGCATCGAAACGAAGGTAATGTTGATCATAAAAAGAGAATGAGCATCAAAATGAAGGAAATATGCATCGAAACGAAGTAAATGTTGATCATAACAAGCGAATGAGCATTAAAATGAAGGAAATATGTATTGAAATGAAGGAAATATGCATTGAAATGAAGGAAATGCTGATCATAACAAGCGAATGAGCATCAAAATGAAGTGAATATTGATCATAAAGAGAGAATAAGCATCAAAATGAAGTAAATATGCATCGAAACGAAGGAAATGTTGATCACAGCAAGCAAATGAGCATCAAAATAAAGGAAATATGCATCGAAACGAAGGAAATATTAATCATAACAAGAGAATGAGCATCAAAATGAAGTAATTATGCATCAAAACGAAGGAAATGTTGATCATAACAAGCGAATGAGAATCAAATTAAAGGAAATGTTGAACGTAATTATAGAATGAGCACCAAAATGAAGGAAATATATATCGAAACGAAGGAAATGTTGATTATAACAAACGAATAAACATAAAAATGAAAGAATATTCATCAAAACGAAGGAAATGTTGATCATAACAAGCGAATGAGCATCAAAATGAAGAAATATGCATTGAAACGAAGGAAATGTTGATCATAACAAGAGAATGAGCATCATAATGCAAGAATATGCATCAAAACGAAGGAAATATTGATCATAACATGTGAATGAGCATCAAAATGAAGGAATATGCATTGAAATGAAGGTAATGTTGATCATAACAAGCGAATGAGCATCAAAATGAAGGAATATGCATCGAAACGAAGGTAATGTTGATCATAACAAGCGATTGAGCATCAAAATAAAGGAAATATGCATCGAAATGAAGGATATATGCATTGAAATGAAGGAAATATGCATCAAAACGAAGGAAATGTTGATCATAACAAGGGAATGAGCATCAAAATAAAGTGAATGTTGATCGTAATGAGAGAATGAGCATCAAAATGAAGGAAATATGCATCAAAACGAAGGAAATGTTGATCATAACATGCTAATAAGCATCAAAATAAAGAAAATGTTGATCGTAATGAGAGAATTAGCATCAAAATAAAGTAAATATGCATCGAAACGAATGAAATGTTGATCATAGCAAGCAAATGAGCATCAAAATAAAGGAAATATGCATCGAAATGAAGGAAATATTGATCATAACAAGAGAATGAGCATCAAAATGAAGTAAATATGCATTAAAACGAAGGAAATGTTGATCATAACAAGCGAATGAGAATCAAATTAAAGGAAATGTCGAACGTAATTAGAGAATGAGCACCAAAATGAAGGAAATATATATCGAAACGAAGAAAATGTTGATTATAACAAACGAAAGAGCATAAAAATTAAAGAATATTCATCAAAACGAAGGAAATGTTGATCATAACAAGCGAATGAGCATCAAAATTAAAGAAATATGCATTGAAATGAAGGAAATATGCATCGAAACAAAGGAAATGTTGATCATAACAAGCGAATGAGCATCAAAATGAAGAAAATATGCATTAAAATGAAGGAAATATGCATCGAAACGAAGGAAATCCTGATCATAACAAGAGAATGAGCATCAAAATGAAGTGAATGTTGATCCTAATGAGAGAATGAGCATCAAAATGAATGAAATATGCATCAAAACGAAGGAAATGTTGATCATAACGTGCTAATGAGATTCAAATTAAAGGAAATGTCGAACGTAATTAGAGAATGAGCACCAAAATGAAGGAAATATATATCGAAACGAAGGAAATGTTGATTATAACAAACGAAAGAGCATAAAAAATAAAGAATATTCATCAAAACGAAGGAAATGTTGATCATAACAAGCGAATGAGCATCAAAATGAAGAAAATATGCATTAAAATGAAGGAAATATGCATCGAAACGAAGGAAATCCTGATCATAACAAGAGAATGAGCATCAAAATGAAGTGAATGTTGATCGTAATGAGAGAATGAGCATCAAAATGAATGAAATATGCATCAAAACGAAGGAAATGTTGATCATAACGTGCTAATGAGAATCAAATTAAAGAAAATGTCGAACGTAATTAGAGAATGAGCACCAAAATGAAGGAAATATATATCGAAACGAAGGAAATGTTGATTATAACAAACGAAAGAGCATAAAAAATAAAGAATATTCATCAAAACGAAGGAAATGTTGATCATAACAAGCGAATGAGCATCAAAATGAAGAAAATATGCATTAAAATGAAGGAAATATGCATCGAAACGAAGGAAATCCTAATCATAACAAGAGAATGAGCATCAAAATTAAGTGAATGTTGATCGTAATGAGAGAATGAGCATCAAAATGAAAGAAATATGATTCAAAACGAAGGAAATGTTGATTATAACAAGCGAATGAGCACAACAATGAAGGAATATTCATCAAAACGAAGGAAATATTAAAAATAACAAGCGAATTAGCATCAAAATGAAGGAAATACGCATTGAAACGAAGGAAATGTTGATCTTAACATGCAAATGAGCATCATAATGAAGGAATATGCATCAAAACGAAGGAAATGTTGATCATAACAAGTGAATGAGCATCAAAATGAAGGAATATGCATCGAAACGAAGGTAATGTTGATCATAAAAAGAGAATGAGCATCAAAATGAAGGAAATATGCATCGAAACGAAGTAAATGTTGATCATAACAAGCGAATGAGCATTAAAATGAAGGAAATATGTATTGAAATGAAGGAAATATGCATTGAAATGAAGGAAGTGCTGATCATAACAAGCGAATGAGCATCAAAATGAAGTGAATATTGATCATAAAGAGAGAATAAGCATCAAAATGAAGTAAATATGCATCGAAACGAAGGAAATGTTGATCACAGCAAGCAAATGAGCATCAAAATAAAGGAAATATGCATCGAAACGAAGGAAATATTAATCATAACAAGAGAATGAGCATCAAAATGAAGTAATTATGCATCAAAACGAAGGAAATGTTGATCATAACAAGCGAATGAGAATCAAATTAAAGGAAATGTTGAACGTAATTATAGAATGAGCACCAAAATGAAGGAAATATATATCGAAACGAAGGAAATGTTGATTATAACAAACGAATAAACATAAAAATGAAAGAATATTCATCAAAACGAAGGAAATGTTGATCATAACAAGCGAATGAGCATCAAAATGAAGAAATATGCATTGAAACGAAGGAAATGTTGATCATAACAAGAGAATGAGCATCATAATGCAAGAATATGCATCAAAACGAAGGAAATATTGATCATAACATGTGAATGAGCATCAAAATGAAGGAATATGCATTGAAATGAAGGTAATGTTGATCATAACAAGCGAATGAGCATCAAAATGAAGGAATATGCATCGAAACGAAGGTAATGTTGATCATAACAAGCGATTGAGCATCAAAATGAAGGAAATATGCATCGAAATGAAGGAAATATGCATTGAAATGAAGGAAATATGCATCAAAACGAAGGAAATGTTGATCATAACAAGGGAATGAGCATCAAAATAAAGTGAATGTTGATCGTAATGAGAGAATGAGCATCAAAATGAAGGAAATATGCATCAAAACGAAGGAAATGTTGATCATAACATGCTAATAAGCATCAAAATAAAGAAAATGTTGATCGTAATGAGAGAATTAGCATCAAAATAAAGTAAATATGCATCGAAACGAATGAAATGTTGATCATAGCAAGCAAATGAGCATCAAAATAAAGGAAATATGCATCGAAATGAAGGAAATATTGATCATAACAAGAGAATGAGCATCAAAATGAAGTAAATATGCATTAAAACGAAGGAAATGTTGATCATAACAAGCGAATGAGAATCAAATTAAAGGAAATGTCGAACGTAATTAGAGAATGAGCACCAAAATGAAGGAAATATATATCGAAACGAAGAAAATGTTGATTATAACAAACGAAAGAGCATAAAAATTAAAGAATATTCATCAAAACGAAGGAAATGTTGATCATAACAAGCGAATGAGCATCAAAATTAAAGAAATATGCATTGAAATGAAGGAAATATGCATCGAAACAAAGGAAATGTTGATCATAACAAGCGAATGAGCATCAAAATGAAGAAAATATGCATTAAAATGAAGGAAATATGCATCGAAACGAAGGAAATCCTGATCATAACAAGAGAATGAGCATCAAAATGAAGTGAATGTTGATCCTAATGAGAGAATGAGCATCAAAATGAATGAAATATGCATCAAAACGAAGGAAATGTTGATCATAACGTGCTAATGAGATTCAAATTAAAGGAAATGTCGAACGTAATTAGAGAATGAGCACCAAAATGAAGGAAATATATATCGAAACGAAGGAAATGTTGATTATAACAAACGAAAGAGCATAAAAAATAAAGAATATTCATCAAAACGAAGGAAATGTTGATCATAACAAGCGAATGAGCATCAAAATGAAGAAAATATGCATTAAAATGAAGGAAATATGCATCGAAACGAAGGAAATCCTGATCATAACAAGAGAATGAGCATCAAAATGAAGTGAATGTTGATCGTAATGAGAGAATGAGCATCAAAATGAAAGAAATATGATTCAAAACGAAGGAAATGTTGATTATAACAAGCGAATGAGCACAACAATGAAGGAATATTCATCAAAACGAAGGAAATATTGAAAATAACAAGCGAATGAGCATCAAAATGAAGGAAATACGCATTGAAACGAAGGAAATGTTGATCTTAACAAGCAAATGAGCATCATAATGAAGGAATATGCATCAAAACGAAGGAAATGTTGATCATAACAAGTGAATGAGCATCAAAATGAAGGAATATGCATCGAAACGAAGGTAATGTTGATCATAAAAAGAGAATGAGCATCAAAATGAAGGAAATATGCATCGAAACGAAGTAAATGTTGATCATAACAAGCGAATGAGCATTAAAACGAAGGCAATATGCATTGAAATGAAGGAAATATGCATTGAAATGAAGGAAATGCTGATCATAACAAGCGAATGAGCATCAAAATGAAGTGAATATTGATCGTAATGAGAGAATGAGCATCAAAATGAAGTAAATATACATCGAAACGAAGGAAATGTTGATCACAGCAAGCAAATGATCATCAAAATGAAGGAAATATTGATCATAACAAGAGAATGAGCATCAAAATGAAGTAATTATGCATCAAAACGAAGGAAATGTTTATCATAACAAGCGAATGAGAATCAAATTAAAGGAAATGTTGAACGTAATTAGAGAATGAGCACCAAAATGAAGGAAATATAAATCGAAACGAAGGAAATGTTGATTATAACAAACGAATAAACATAAAAATGAAAGAATATTCATCAAAACGAAGGAAATGTTGATCATAACAAGCGAATGAGCATCAAAATGAAGAAATACGCATTGAAACGAACGAAATGTTGATCATAACAAGAGAATGAGCATCATAATGCAGGAATATGCATCAAAACGAAGGAAATATTGATCATAACAAGTGAATGAGCATCAAAATGAAGGAATATGCATTGAAATGAAGGTAATGTTGATCATAACAAGCGAATGAGCATCAAAATGAAGGAATATGCATCGAAACGAAGGTAATGTTGATCATAACAAGCGATTGAGCATCAAAATAAAGGAAATATGCATCGAAATGAAGGAAATATGCATTGAAATGAAGGAAATATGCATCAAAACGAAGGAAATGTTGATCATAACAAGGGAATGAGCATCAAAATAAAGTGAATGTTGATCGTAATGAGAGAATGAGCATCAAAATGAAGGAAATATGCATCAAAACGAAGGATATGTTGATCATAACATGCTAATAAGCATCAAAATAAAGAAAATGTTGATCGTAATGATAGAATGAGCATCAAAATAAAGTAAATATGCATCGAAACCAATGAAATGTTGATCATAGCAAGCAAATGAGCATCAAAATAAAGGAAATATGCATCGAAATGAAGGAAATATTGATCATAACAAGAGAATGAGCATCAAAATGAAGTAAATATGCATTAAAACGAAGGAAATATTGATCATAACAAGCGAATGAGAATCAAATTAAAGGAAATGTCGAACGTAATTAGAGAATGAGCACCAAAATGAAGGAAATATATATCGAAACGAAGGAAATGTTGATTATAACAAACGAAAGAGCTTAAAAATCAAAGAATATTTATCAAAACGAAGGAAATGTTGATCATAACAAGCGAATGAGCATCAAAATGAAGAAATATGCATTGAAACGAAGGAAATGTTGATCATAACAAGAGAATGAGCGTCATAATGCAGGAATATGCATCAAAACGAAGGAAATGTTTATCATAACAAGCGATTGAGCATCAAAATGAAGGAAATATGCATCGAAATGAAGGAAATATGCATTGAAATGAAGGAAATATGCATCAAAACGAAGGAAATGCTGATCATAACAAGGGAATGAGCATCAAAATAAAGTGAACGTTGATCGTAATGAGAGAATCAGCATCAAAATGAAGGAAATATGCATCAAAACGAAGGAAATGTTGATCATAACATGCTAATGAGCATCAAAATAAAGAAAATGTTGATCGTAATGAGAGAATGAGCATCAAAATAAAGTAAATATGCATCGAAACGAATGAAATGTTGATCATAGCAAGCAAATGAGCATCAAAATAAAGGAAATATGCATCGAAATGAAGGAAATATTGATCATAACAAGAGAATGAGCATCAAAATGAAGTAAATATGCATCAAAACGAAGGAAATGTTGATCATAACAAGCGAATGAGAATCAAATTAAAGGAAATGTCGAACGTAATTAGAGAATGAGCACCAAAATGAAGGAAATATATATCGAAACGAAGGAAATGTTGATTATAACAAACGAAAGAGCATAAAAATTAAAGAATATTCATCAAAACGAATGAAATGTTGATCATAACGAGCGAATGAGCATCAAAATGAAGGAATATGCATTGAAACGAAGGAAATGTTGATCATAACAAGCGAATGAGCATCAAAATGAAAGAAATATGCATTGAAATGAAGGAAATATGCATCGAAACGAAGGAAATGTTGATCATAACAAGCGAATGAGCATCAAAATGAAGGAAATATGCATTGAAATGAAGGAAATATGCATCGAAACGAAGGAAATGCTGATCATAACAAGCGAATGAGCATCAAAATGAAGTGAATGTTGATCGTAATGAGAGAATCAACATCAAAATGAAGGAAATATGCATCAAAACGAAGGAAATGTTGATCATAACATGCTAATGAGCATCAAAATAAAGAAAATGTTGATCGTAATGAGAGAATGAGCATCAAAATAAAGTAAATATGCATCGAAACGAATGAAATGTTGATCATAGCAAGCAAATGAGCATCAAAATAAAGGAAATATGCATCGAAATGTAGGAAATATTGATCATAACAAGAGAATGAGCATCAAAATGAAGTAAATATGCATCAAAACGAAGGAAATGTTGATCATAACAAGCGAATGAGAATCAAATTAAAGGAAATGTCGAACGTAATTAGAGAATGAGCACCAAAATGAAGGAAATATATATCGAAACGAAGGAAATGTTGATTATAACAAACGAAAGAGCATAAAAATTAAAGAATATTCATCAAAACGAAGGAAATGTTGATCATAACGAGCGAATGAGCATCAAAATGAAGAAATATGCATTGAAACGAAGGAAATGTTGATCATAACAAGAGAATGAGCATCATAATGCAGGAATATTCATCAAAACGAAGGAAATGTTGATCATAACAAGTGAATGAGCATCAAAATGAAGGAATATGCATCGAAACGAAGGAAATGTGGATTATAACAAGGGAATGAGAATCAAAACGAAGAAAATGTTGATCGTAATGAGAGAATGAGCTTCATATTGAAGGAAATATGCAATGAAACGAATGTAATGTTGATCATAACAAGCGAACGAGTATCAAAATGAAGGAAATATGCATCGAAACGAAGGAAATAATGATCGTAACAAGCGAATGAGCATCAAAATGAAGGAATATGCATCGAAACGAAGGAAATGTTGATCATAACAAGAGAATGAACAACAAAATGATGGAAATGATAATCAAAATGAGAGAATGAGCATCAAAATGAAGGAAATGTACATCGAAATGAAGGAAATATTGATCATAACAAGCGAATGAGCATCAAAATGAAGGAATATGCATGAAAACGAAGGAAAGTTGATCATAACAAGCGAATGAACATCAAAATGATGGAATATTCATCGAAACAAAGGAAATGTTGATCATAACAAGCGAATGAGCATCAAGATGAAGGAAATATGCACCATAACGGGGGAATATTGATCATAACAAGCGAATGAGCATCAAAATGAAGGAATATGCATTGAAATGAAGGTAATGTTGATCATAACAAGCGAATGAGCATCAAAATGAAGGAATATGCATCGAAACGAAGGTAATGTTGATCATAACAAACGATTGAGCATCAAAATGAAGGAAATATGCATCGAAATGAAGGAAATATGCATTGAAATGAAGGAAATATGCATCAAAACGAAGGAAATGTTGATCATAACAAGGGAATGAGCATCAAAATAAAGTGAATGTTGATCGTAATGAGAGAATGAGCATCAAAACGAAGGAAATATGCATCAAAACGAAGGATATGTTGATCATAACATGCTAATAAGCATCAAAATAAAGAAAATGTTGATCGTAATGAGAGAATGAGCATCAAAATAAAGTAAATATGCATCGAAACGAATGAAATGTTGATCATAGCAAGCAAATGAGCATCAAAATAAAGGAAATATGCATCGAAATGAAGGAAATATTGATCATAACAAGAGAATGAGCATCAAAATGAAGTAAATATGCATTAAAACGAAGGAAATATTGATCATAACAAGCGAATGAGAATCAAATTAAAGGAAATGTCGAACGTAATTAGAGAATGAGCACCAAAATGAAGGAAATATATATCGAAACGAAGGAAATGTTGATTATAACAACGAAAGAGCTTAAAAATTAAAGAATATTCATCAAAACGAAGGAAATGTTGATCATAACAAGCGAATGAGCATCAAAATGAAGAAATATGCATTGAAACGAAGGAAATATTGATCATAACAAGAGAATGAGCGTCATAATGCAGGAATATGCATCAAAACGAAGGAAATGTTTATCATAACAAGCGATTGAGCATCAAAATGAAGGAAATATGCATCGAAATGAAGGAAATATGCATTGAAATTAAGGAAATATGCATCAAAACGAAGGAAATGCTGATCATAACAAGGGAATGAGCATCAAAATAAAGTGAACGTTGATCGTAATGAGAGAATCAGCATCAAAATGAAGGAAATATGCATCAAAACGAAGGAAATGTTGATCATAACATGCTAATGAGCATCAAAATAAAGAAAATGTTGATCGTAATGAGAGAATGAGCATCAAAATAAAGTAAATATGCATCGAAACGAATGAAATGTTGATCATAGCAAGCAAATGAGCATCAAAATAAAGGAAATATGCATCGAAATGAAGGAAATATTGATCATAACAAGAGAATGAGCATCAAAATGAAGTAAATATGCATCAAAACGAAGGAAATGTTGATCATAACAAGCGAATGAGAATCAAATTAAAGGAAATGTCGAACGTAATTAGAGAATGAGCACCAAAATGAAGGAAATATATATCGAAACGAAGGAAATGTTGATTATAACAAACGAAAGAGCATAAAAATTAAAGAATATTCATCAAAACGAATGAAATGTTGATCATAACGAGCGAATGAGCATCAAAATGAAGGAATATGCATTGAAACGAAGGAAATGTTGATCATAACAAGCGAATGAGCATCAAAATGAAAGAAATATGCATTGAAATGAAGGAAATATGCATCGAAACGAAGGAAATGTGGATCATAACAAGCGAATGAGCATCAAAATGAAGGAAATATGCATTGAAATGAAGGAAATATGCATCGAAACGAAGGAAATGCTGATCATAACAAGCGAATGAGCATCAAAATGAAGTGAATGTTGATCGTAATGAGAGAATCAACATCAAAATGAAGGAAATATGCATCAAAACGAAGGAAATGTTGATCATAACATGCTAATGAGCATCAAAATAAAGAAAATGTTGATCGTAATGAGAGAATGAGCATCAAAATAAAGTAAATATGCATCGAAACGAATGAAATGTTGATCATAGCAAGCAAATGAGCATCAAAATAAAGGAAATATGCATCGAAATGAAGGAAATATTGATCATAACAAGAGAATGAGCATCAAAATGAAGTAAATATGCATCAAAACGAAGGAAATGTTGATCATAACAAGCGAATGAGAATCAAATTAAAGGAAATGTCGAACGTAATTAGAGAATGAGCACCAAAATGAAGGAAATA
>JAHCLQ010000631.1:0-23674 GCA_023678885.1 Pogostemon cablin | reverse complement strand
ATGAGCATCAAAATGAAGGAAATGTTGATCGTAATGATAGAATAAGCAGTAAAATGAAGGAAATATGTATCAAAACTGACAAAATGTTGATCATAACAAGATAATGAGCATCAAGATGAAGGAAATATGCGCCAAAACGGGGGAAATATTGATCATAACAAGCGTATGAGAATCAAAATGAAGGAAATGTTGATGGTAATTATAGAATGAGCATCAAAATGAAATAAATATGCATCAAAACGAAAGAAATGTGGATTATAACAAGCGAATGAGCATCAACATGAAGGAATATGCATCAAAACGTAGGAAATGTTGATCATAACAAACGAATGAGCATCAAAATGAAGGAATATGCATCGAAACTAAGGAAATGTTGATCGTAATGAGAGAATGAGCATCAAAATGAAGGAATATGCATCGAAACGAAGGAAATGTTGATCGTAATGAGAGAATAAGCATCAAAATGAAGGAATATGCATCGAAATGAAGGAAATGTTGATCGTAACAACCGAATGATCATAGAAATAAAAGAAATGTTGATCGTAATGAGAGAATGATAATGAAAATGTAAGAAATATGCATCGAAACGAAGGAAATGTTGATCATAACAAGCGAATTAGCATCAAAATGAAGGAAAAATGCATCAAAACGAAGGAAATTTTGATCATAACAAGCGAATGAGCAATAAAATGAAAGAAATATGCATTGAAATGAAGGAAATATGCATCGAAACGAAGGAAATGTTGATCATAACAAGCGAATGAGCATCAAAATGAAGGAAATATGCATTGAAATGAAGGAAATATGCATCGAAACGAAGGAAATGCTGATCATAACAGGCGAATGAGCATCAAAATGAAGTGTATGTTGATCGTAATGAGAGAATGGACATCAAAATGAATGAAATATGATTCAAAACGAAGGAAATGTTGATTATAACAAGCGAATGAGCACAAAAATGAACGAATGTTCATCAAAACGAAGGAATGTTGATCATAACAAGCGAATGAGCATCAAAATGAAGGAAATATTCATTGAAACGAAGGAAATGTTGATCATAACAAGCGAATGAGCATCAAAATGAAGGAAATATGCATTGAAATGAAGGAAATATGCATCAAAACGAAGGAAATGCTGATCATAATAAGGGAATGAGCATCAAAATAAAGTGAATATTGATCGTAATGAGAGAATGAGCATCAAAATGAAGGAAATATGCATCAAAACGCAGGAAATGTTGATCATAACATGCTAATGAGCATCAAAATAAAGAAAATGTTGATCGTAATGAGAGAATGAGCATCAAAATAAAGTAAATATGCATCGAAACGAAGGAAATGTTGATCATAGCAAGCAAATGAGCATCAAAATAAAGGAAATATGCATCGAAATGAAGGAAATATTGATCATAACAAGAGAATGAGCATCAAAATGAAGTAAATATGCATCAAAAGGAAGAAAATGTTGATCATAACAAGCGAATGATAATCAAATTAAAGGAAATGTCGAACGTAATTAGAGAATGAGCACCAAAATGAAGGAAATATATATATTGAAACGAAGGAAATGTTGATTATAACAAACGAATGAGCATAAAAATTAAAGAATATTCATCAAAACGAAGGAATTGTTGATCATAACAAGCGAATGAGCATCAAAATGAAGAAATATGCATTGAAACGAAGGAAATGTTGATCATAACATGAGAATGAGCATCATAATGCCGGAATATACATCAAAACGAAGGAAATATTGATCATAACAAGTGAATGAACATCAAAATGAAGGAATATGCATCGAAATGAAGGTAATGTTGATCATAACAAGCGAATGAGCATCAAAATGAAGGAATATGCAACGAAACGAAGGTAATGTTGATCATAACAAGCGATTGAGCATCAAAATGAAGGAAATATGCATCGAAATGAAGGAAATATGCATTGAAATGAAGGAAATATATATCAAAACGAAGGAAATACTGATCATAACAAGGGAATGAACATCAAAATAAAGTGAATGTTGATTGTAATGAGAGAATGAGCATCAAAATAAAGTAAATATGCATCGAAACGAATGAAATGTTGATCATAGCAAGCAAATGAGCATCAAAATAAAGGAAATATGCATCGAAATGAAGGAAATATTGATCATAACAAGAGAATGAGCATCAAAATGAAGTAAATATGCATCAAAACGAAGGAAATGTTGATCATAACAAGAGAATGAGAATCAAATTAAAGGAAATGTCGAACGTAATTAGAGAATGAGCACCAAAATGAAGTAAATATATATCGAAACGAAGGAAATGTTGATTATAACAAACGAAAGAGCTTAAAAATTAAAGAATATTCATCAAAACGAAGGAAATGTTGATCATAACGAGCGAAATGAGCATCAAAATGAAGAAATATGCATTGAAACGAAGGAAATGTTGATCATAACAAGAGAATGAGCATCATAATGCAGGAATATTCATCAAAACGAAGGAAATGTTGATCATAACAAGTGAATGAGCATCAAAATGAAGGAATATGCATCGAAACGAAGGAAATGTGGATTATAACAAGGGAATGAGCATCAAAACGAAGAAAATGTTGATCGTAATGAGAGAATGAGCTTCATATTGAAGGAAATATGCAATGAAACGAATGTAATGTTGATCATAACAAGCGAATGAGTATCAAAATGAAGGAAATATGCATCGAAACGAAGGAAATAATGATCGTAACAAGCGAATGAGCATCAAAATGAAGGAATATGCATCGAAACGAAGGAAATGTTGATCATAACAAGAGAATGAGCAACAAAATGACGGAAATGATAATCGAAATGAGAGAATGAGCATCAAAATGAAGGAAATGTACATCGAAATGAAGGAAATATTGATCATAACAAGCGAATGAGCATCAAAATGAAGAAATATGCATTGAAACGAAGGAAATGTTGATCATAACAAGCGAATGAACATCAAAATGAAGGAATATTCATCGAAACAAAGAAAATGTTGATCATAACAAGCGAATGAGAATCAAATTAAAGGAAATGTCGAACGTAATTAGAGAATGAGCACCAAAATGAAGGAAATATATATCGAAACGAAGGAAATGTTGATTATAACAAACGAAAGAGCATAAAAATTAAAGAATATTCATCAAAACGAAGGAAATGTTGATCATAACGAGCGAATGAGCATCAAAATGAAGAAATATGCATTGAAACGAAGGAAATGTTGATCATAACAAGAGAATGAGCATCATAATGCAGGAATATTCATCAAAACGAAGGAAATGTTGATCATAACAAGTGAATGAGCATCAAAATGAAGGAATATGCATCGAAACGAAGGAAATGTGGATTATAACAAGGGAATGAGAATCAAAACGAAGAAAATGTTGATCGTAATGAGAGAATGAGCTTCATATTGAAGGAAATATGCAATGAAACGAATGTAATGTTGATCATAACAAGCGAACGAGTATCAAAATGAAGGAAATATGCATCGAAACGAAGGAAATAATGATCGTAACAAGCGAATGAGCATCAAAATGAAGGAATATGCATCGAAACGAAGGAAATGTTGATCATAACAAGAGAATGAACAACAAAATGATGGAAATGATAATCAAAATGAGAGAATGAGCATCAAAATGAAGGAAATGTACATCGAAATGAAGGAAATATTGATCATAACAAGCGAATGAGCATCAAAATGAAGGAATATGCATGAAAACGAAGGAAAGTTGATCATAACAAGCGAATGAACATCAAAATGAAGGAATATTCAACGAAACAAAGGAAATGTTGATCATAACAAGCGAATGAGCATCAAGATGAAGGAAATATGCACCATAACGGGGGAATATTGATCATAACAAGCGAATGAGAATCAAAATGAAAGAAATGTTGATGGTAATTATAGAATGAGCATCTAAATGAAATAAATATGCATCAAAACGAAGGTAATGTTGATCATAACAAGCGAATGAGTATCAAAATGAAGGAATATGCATCGAATCGAAGGAAATGTTGATCGTAATGAGAGAATGAGCATCAAAATGAAGGAATATGCATCAAAACGAAGGAAATGTTGATCGTAATGAGAGAATAAGCATCAAAATGAAGGAATATGCATCGAAACGAAGGAAATGTTGATCGTAACAAGCGAATGAGCATCAAAATGAAGGAAATATGCAACGAAACAAAGGAAATGTTGATCGTAACAATCGAATGATCATAGAAATAAAGGAAATATTGATCGTAATGAGAGAAAAAGAATCAAAATGAAAGAAATATGCATCGAAACGAACGAAATGTTATTCATAACAAACGAATTAGCATCAAAAAGTAGGAAAAATGCATCAAAACGAAGGAAATGTTGATCATAATAAGCGAATGAGTATCAAAATGAAGGAATATGCATTGAAACGAAGGAAATGTTGATCATAACAAGCGAATGAGCATCAAAATTAAAGAAATATGCATTGAAATGAAGGAAATATGCATCGAAACAAAGGAAATGTTGATCATAACAAGCGAATGAGCATCAGAATGAAGAAAATATGCATTAAAATGAAGGAAATATGCATCGAAACGAAGGAAATCCTGATCATAACAAGCAAATGAGCATCAAAATGAAGTGAATGTTGATCGTAATGAGAGAATGAGCATCAAAATGAAAGAAATATGATTCAAAACGAAGGAAATGTTGATTATAACAAGCGAATGAGCACAACAATGTAGGAATATGCATCAAAACGAAGGAAATGTTGATCATAACAAGTGAATGAGCATCAAAATGAAGGAATATGCATTGAAACGAAGGTAATGTTGATCATAAAAAGAGAATGAGCATCAAAATGTAGGAAATATGCATCGAAACGAAGTAAATGTTGATCATAACAAGTGAATGAGCATTAAAATGAAGGAATATGCATTGAAATGAAGGAAATATGCATCAAAACGAAGGAAATGCTGATCATAACAAGCGAATGAGCATCAAAATGAAGTGAATATTGATCGTAATGAGAGAATGATCATCAAAATGAAGTAAATATGCATCGAAACGAAGGAAATGTTGATCATAGCAAGCAAATGAGCATCAAAATAAAGGAAATATTCATCGAAACGAAGGAAATATTGATCATAAGAAGATAATGAACATCAAAATGAAGTAATTATGCATCAAAACGAAGGAAATGTTGATCATAACAAGCGAATGAGAATCAAATTAAAGGAAATGTTGAACGTAATTAGAGAATGAGCACCAAAATGAAGGAATTATATATCGAAACGAAGGAAATGTTGATTATAACTAATGAATGAGTATAAAAATGAAAGAATATTCATCAAAACGAAGGAAATGTTGATCATAACAAACGAATGAGCATCAAAATGAAGAAATATGCATTGAAACGAAGGAAATGTTGATCATAACAAGAGAATGAGCATCATAATGCAGGAATATGCATCAAAACGAAGGAAATGTTGATCATAACAAGTGAATGAGCATCAAAATGAAGGAATATGCATCGAAACGAAGGTAATGTTGATCATAACAAGCGAATGAGCATCAAAATGAAGGAATATGCATCGAAACGAAGGTAATGTTGATCATAACAAGCGATTGAGCATCAAAATGAAGGAAATATGCATCGAAACGAAGGAAATGTTGATCTTAACAAGCGAATGAGCATCAAAACGGAGGAAATGATGATCTTAACAAGCGAATGAGCATCAAAATGAAGGAAATGTTGATCGTAATGATAGAATAAGCAGTAAAATGAAGGAAATATGTATCAAAACTGACAAAATGTTGATCATAACAAGATAATGAGCATCAAGATGAAGGAAATATGCACCAAAACGGGGGAAATATTGATCATAACAAGCGAATGAGAATCAAAATGAAGGAAATGTTGATGGTAATTATAGAATGAGCATCAAAATGAAATAAATATGCATCAAAACGAAAGAAATGTGGATTATAACAAGCGAATGAGCATCAACATGAAGGAATATGCATCAAAACATAGGAAATGTTGATCATAACAAGCGAATGAGCATCAAAATAAAGGAATATGCATCGAAACGAATGAAATGTTGATCGTAATGAGAGAATGAGCATCAAAATGAAGGAATATGCATCGAAACGCAGGAAATGTTGATCGTAATGAGAGAATAAGCATCAAAATGAAGGAATATGCATCGAAACGAAGGAAATGTTGATCGTAACAAGCGAATTAGCATCAAAATGAAGTAAATATGCAACGAAACGAAGGAAATGTTGATCGTAACAACCGAATGATCATAGAAATAAAATAAATGTTGATCGTAATGAGAGAATGAGAATAAAAATGTAAGAATTATGCATCGAAACGAAGGAAATGTTGATCATAACAAGCGAATTAGCATCAAAATGAAGGAAAAATGCATCAAAACGAAGGAAATTTTGATCATAATAAGCGAATGATTATCAAAATGAAGGAATATGCATTGAAACAAAGGAAATGTTGATCATAACAAGCGAATGAGCAATAAAATGAAAAAACTATGCATTGAAATGAAGGAAATATGCATCGAAACGAAGGAAATGTTGATCATAACAAGCGAATGAGCATCAAAATGAAGGAAATATGCATTGAAATGAAGGAAATATGCATCGAAACGAAGGAAATGCTGATCATAACAGGCGAATGAGCATCAAAATGAAGTGAATGTTAATCGTAATGAGAGAATAGGCATCAAAATGAATGAAATATGATTCAAAACGAAGGAAATGTTGATTATAACAAGCGAATGAGCACAAAAATGAACGAATGTTCATCAAAACGAAGGAATGTTGATTATAACAAGCGAATGAGCATCAAAATGAAGGAAAATTCATCGAAACGAAGGAAATGTTGATCATAACAAGCGAATGAGCATCAAAATGAAGGAAATATGCATTGAAATGAAGGAAATATGCATCAAAACGAAGGAAATGCTGATCATAATAAGGGAATGAGCATCAAAATAAAGTGAATGTTGATCGTAATGAGAGAATGAACATCAAAATGAAGGAAATATGCGTCAAAACGCAGGAAATGTTGATCATAACATGCTAATGAGCATCAAAATAAAGAAAATGTTGATCGTAATGAGAGAATGAGCATCAAAATAAAGTAAATATGCATCGAAACGAAGGAAATGTTGATCATAGCAAGCAAATGAGCATCAAAATAAAGGAAATATGCATCGAAATGAAGGCAATATTGATCATAACAAGAGAATGAGCATAAAAATGAAGTAAATATGCATCAAAAGGAAGGAAATGTTGATCATAACAAGCGAATGATAATCAAATTAAAGGAAATGTCGAACGTAATTAGAGAATGAGCACCAAAATGAAGGAAATATATATCGAAACGAAGGAAATGTTGATTATAACATACGAATGAGCATAAAAATTAAAGAATATTCATCAAAACGAAGGAAATGTTGATCATAACAACCGAATGAGCATCAAAAATAAGAAATATGCATTGAAACGAAGGAAATGTTGATCATAACAAGAGAATGAGCATCATAATGCAGGAATATGCATCAAAACGAAGGAAATATTGATCATAACAAGTGAATGAGCATCAAAATGAAGGAATATGCATCGAAATGAAGGTAATGTTGATCATAACAAGCGAATGAGCATCAAAATGAAGGAATATGCAACGAAACGAAGGTAATGTTGATCATAACAAGCGATTGAGCATCAAAATGAAGGAAATATGCATCGAAATGAAGGAAATATGCATTGAAATGAAGGAAATATACATCAAAACGAAGGAAATGCTGATCATAACAAGGGAATGAGCATCAAAATAAAGTGAATGTTGATCGTACTGAGAGAATGAGCATCAAAATAAAGTAAATATGCATCGAAACGAATGAAATGTTGATCATAGCAAGCAAATGAGCATCAAAATAAAGGAAATATGCATCGAAATGAAGGAAATATTGATCATAACAAGAGAATGAGCATCAAAATGAAGTAAATATGCATCAAAACGAAGGAAATGTTGATCATAACAAGCGAATGAGAATCAAATTAAAGGAAATGTCAAACGTAATTAGAGAATGAGCACCAAAATGAAGGAAATATATATCGAAACGAAGGATATGTTGATTATAACAAACGAAAGAGCTTAAAAATTAAAGAATATTCATCAAAACGAAGGAAATGTTGATCATAACAAGCGAATGAGCATCAAAATGAAGAAATATGCATTGAAACGAAGGAAATGTTGATCATAACAAGAGAATGAGCATCATAATGCAGGAATATGCATCAAAACGAAGCAAATGTTGATCATAACAAGCGATTGAGCATCAAAATGACGGAAATATGCATCGAAATGAAGGAAATATGCATTGAAATGAAGGAAATATGCATCAAAAAGAAGGAAATGCTGATCATAACAAGGAAATGCGCATCAAAATGAAGGAATATGCATCGAAACGAAGGTAATGTTGATCATAACAAGCGATTGAGCATCAAAATGAAGGAAATATGCATCGAAATGAAGGAAATATGCATTGAAATGAAGGAAATATGCATCAAAACGAAGGAAATGCTGATCATAACAAGGGAATGAGCATCAAAATAAAGTGAATGTTGATCGTAATGAGAGAATCAGCATCAAAATGAAGGAAATATGCATCAAAACGAAGGAAATGTTGATCATAACATGCTAATGAGCATCAAAATAAAGAAAATGTTGATTGTAATGAGAGAATGAGCATTAAAATAAAGTAAATATGCATCGAAACGAATGAAATGTTGATCATAGCAAGCAAATGAGCATCAAAATAAAGGAAATATGCATCGAAATGAAGGAAATATTGATCATAACAAGAGAATGAGCATCAAAATGAAGTAAATATGCATCAAAACGAAGGAAATGTTGATCATAACAAGCGAATGAGAATCAAATTAAAGGAAATGTCGAACGTAATTAGAGAATGAGCACCAAAATGAAGGAAATATATATCGAAACGAAGGAAATGTTGATTATAACAAACGAAAGAGCATAAAAATTAAAGAATATTCATCAAAACGAAGGAAATGTTGATCATAACGAGCGAATGAGCATCAAAATGAAGAAATATGCATTGAAACGAAGGAAATGTTGATCATAACAAGAGAATGAGCATCATAATGCAGGAATATTCATCAAAACGAAGGAAATGTTGATCATAACAAGTGAATGAGCATCAAAATGAAGGAATATGCATCGAAACGAAGGAAATGTGGATTATAACAAGGGAATGAGCATCAAAACGAAGAAAATGTTGATCGTAATGAGAGAATGAGCTTCATATTGAAGGAAATATGTAATGAAACGAATGTAATGTTGATCATAACAAGCAAATGAGTATCAAAATGAAGGAAATATGCATCGAAACGAAGGAAATAATGATCGTAACAAGCGAATGAGCATCAAAATGAAGGAATATGCATCGAAACGAAGGAAATGCTGATCATAACAATAGAATGAGCAACAAAATGATGGAAATGATAATCGAAATAAGAGAATGAGCATCAAAATGAAGGAAATGTACATCGAAATGAAGGAAATATTGATCATAACAAGCGAATGAGCATCAAAATGAAGGAATATGCATGAAAACGAAGGAAATGTTGATCATAACAAGCGAATGAACATCAAAATGAAGGAATATTCATCGAAACAAAGGAAATGTTGATCATAACAAGCGAATGAGCATCAAGATGAAGGAAATATGCACCATAACGGGGGAATATTGATCATAACAAGCGAATGAGAATCAAAATGAAAGAAATGTTGATGGTAATTATAGAATGAGCATCAAAATGAAATAAATATGCATCAAAACGAAGGAAATGTGGATTATAACAAGCGAATGAGCATCAACATGAAGGAATATGCATCAAAACGAAGGTAATGTTGATCATAACAAGCGAATGAGCATCAAAAATGAAGGAAATGTTGATCATAATAAGCGAATGAGTATCAAAATGAAGGAATATGCATTGAAACGAAGGAAATGTTGATAATAACAAGCGAATGAGCATCAAAATTAAAGAAATATGCATTGAAATGAAAAAAATATGCATCGAAACAAAGGAAATGTTGATCATAACAAGCGAATGAGCATCAAAATGAAGAAAATATGCATTAAAATGAAAGAAATATGCATCGAAACGAATGAAATCCTGATCATAACAAGCGAATGAGCATCAAAATGAAGTGAATGTTGATCGTAATGAGAGAATGAGCATCAAAATGATAGAAATATGATTCAAAACGAAAGAAATGTTGATTATAACAAGCGAATGAGCACAACAATGAAGGAATATTCATCAAAACGAAGGAAATATTGAACATAACAAGCGAATGAGCATCAAAATGAAGGAAATACGCATTGAAACGAAGGAAATGTTGATCATAACAAGCGAATGAGCATCATAATGAAGGAATATGCATCAAAACGAAGGAAATGTTGATCATAACAAGTGAATGAGCATCAAAATGAAGGAATATGCATTGAAACGAAGGTAATGTTGATCATAAAAAGAGAATGAGCATCAAAATGTAGGAAATATGCATCGAAACGAAGTAAATGTTGATCATAACAAACGAATGATAATTAAAATGAAGGAAATATGCATTGAAATGAAGGAAATATGCATCAAAACGAAGAAATGCTGATCATAACAAGCGAATGAGCATCAAAATGAAGTGAATATTGATCGTAATGAGAGAATGAGCATCAAAATGAAGTAAATATGCATCGAAACGAAGGAAATGTTGATCATAGCAAGCAAATGAGCATCAAAATAAAGGAAATATTCATCGAAACGAAGGAAATATTGATCATAACAAGAGAATGAACATCAAAATGAAGTAATTATGCATCAAAACGAAGGAAATGTTGATCATAACAAGCGAATGAGAATCAAATTAAAGGAAATGTTGAACGTAATTAGAGAATGAGCACCAAAATGAAGGAAATATATATCGAAACGAAGGAAATATTGATTATAACAAACGAATGAGCATAAATATGAAAGAATATTCATCAAAACGAAGGAAATGTTGATCATAACAAACGAATGAGCATCAAAATTAAGAAATATGCATTGAAACTAAGGAAATATTGATCATAACAAGAGAATGAGCATCATAATGCAGGAATATGCATCAAAACGAAGGAAATGTTGATCATAACAAGTGAATGAGCATCAAAATGAAGGAATATGCATCGAAACGAAGGTAATGTTGATCATAACAAGCGAATGAGCATCAAAATGAAGGAATATGCATCGAAACGAAGGTAATGTTGATCATAACAAGCGATTGAGCATCAAAATGAAGGAAATATGCATCGAAACGAAGGAAATGTTGATCTTAACAAGCGAATGAGCATCAAAACGGAGGAAATGATGATCTTAACAAGCGAATGAGCATCAAAATGAAGGAAATGTTGATCGTAATGATAGAATAAGCAGTAAAATGAAGGAAATATGTATCAAAACTGACAAAATGTTGATCATAACAAGATAATGAGCATCAAGATGAAGGAAATATGCGCCAAAACGGGGGAAATATTGATCATAACAAGCGTATGAGAATCAAAATGAAGGAAATGTTGATGGTAATTATAGAATGAGCATCAAAATGAAATAAATATGCATCAAAACGAAAGAAATGTGGATTATAACAAGCGAATGAGCATCAACATGAAGGAATATGCATCAAAACGTAGGAAATGTTGATCATAACAAACGAATGAGCATCAAAATGAAGGAATATGCATCGAAACTAAGGAAATGTTGATCGTAATGAGAGAATGAGCATCAAAATGAAGGAATATGCATCGAAACGAAGGAAATGTTGATCGTAATGAGAGAATAAGCATCAAAATGAAGGAATATGCATCGAAATGAAGGAAATGTTGATCGTAACAACCGAATGATCATAGAAATAAAAGAAATGTTGATCGTAATGAGAGAATGATAATGAAAATGTAAGAAATATGCATCGAAACGAAGGAAATGTTGATCATAACAAGCGAATTAGCATCAAAATGAAGGAAAAATGCATCAAAACGAAGGAAATTTTGATCATAACAAGCGAATGAGCAATAAAATGAAAGAAATATGCATTGAAATGAAGGAAATATGCATCGAAACGAAGGAAATGTTGATCATAACAAGCGAATGAGCATCAAAATGAAGGAAATATGCATTGAAATGAAGGAAATATGCATCGAAACGAAGGAAATGCTGATCATAACAGGCGAATGAGCATCAAAATGAAGTGTATGTTGATCGTAATGAGAGAATGGACATCAAAATGAATGAAATATGATTCAAAACGAAGGAAATGTTGATTATAACAAGCGAATGAGCACAAAAATGAACGAATGTTCATCAAAACGAAGGAATGTTGATCATAACAAGCGAATGAGCATCAAAATGAAGGAAATATTCATCGAAACGAAGGAAATGTTGATCATAACAAGCGAATGAGCATCAAAATGAAGGAAATATGCATTGAAATGAAGGAAATATGCATCAAAACGAAGGAAATGCTGATCATAATAAGGGAATGAGCATCAAAATAAAGTGAATATTGATCGTAATGAGAGAATGAGCATCAAAATGAAGGAAATATGCATCAAAACGCAGGAAATGTTGATCATAACATGCTAATGAGCATCAAAATAAAGAAAATGTTGATCGTAATGAGAGAATGAGCATCAAAATAAAGTAAATATGCATCGAAACGAAGGAAATGTTGATCATAGCAAGCAAATGAGCATCAAAATAAAGGAAATATGCATCGAAATGAAGGAAATATTGATCATAACAAGAGAATGAGCATCAAAATGAAGTAAATATGCATCAAAAGGAAGAAAATGTTGATCATAACAAGCGAATGATAATCAAATTAAAGGAAATGTCGAACGTAATTAGAGAATGAGCACCAAAATGAAGGAAATATATATATTGAAACGAAGGAAATGTTGATTATAACAAACGAATGAGCATAAAAATTAAAGAATATTCATCAAAACGAAGGAATTGTTGATCATAACAAGCGAATGAGCATCAAAATGAAGAAATATGCATTGAAACGAAGGAAATGTTGATCATAACATGAGAATGAGCATCATAATGCCGGAATATACATCAAAACGAAGGAAATATTGATCATAACAAGTGAATGAACATCAAAATGAAGGAATATGCATCGAAATGAAGGTAATGTTGATCATAACAAGCGAATGAGCATCAAAATGAAGGAATATGCAACGAAACGAAGGTAATGTTGATCATAACAAGCGATTGAGCATCAAAATGAAGGAAATATGCATCGAAATGAAGGAAATATGCATTGAAATGAAGGAAATATATATCAAAACGAAGGAAATACTGATCATAACAAGGGAATGAACATCAAAATAAAGTGAATGTTGATTGTAATGAGAGAATGAGCATCAAAATAAAGTAAATATGCATCGAAACGAATGAAATGTTGATCATAGCAAACAAATGAGCATCAAAATAAAGGAAATATGCATCGAAATGAAGGAAATATTGATCATAACAAGAGAATGAACATCAAAATGAAGTAAATATGCATCAAAACGAAGGAAATGTTGATCATAACAAGAGAATGAGAATCAAATTAAAGGAAATGTGGAACGTAATTAGAGAATGAGCACCAAAATGAAGTAAATATATATCGAAACGAAGGAAATGTTGATTATAACAAACGAAAGAGCTTAAAAATTAAAGAATATTCATCAAAACGAAGGAAATGTTGATCATAACGAGCGAATGAGCATCAAAATGAAGAAATATGCATTGAAACGAAGGAAATGTTGATCATAACAAGAGAATGAGCATCATAATGCAGGAATATTCATCAAAACGAAGGAAATGTTGATCATAACAAGTGAATGAGCATCAAAATGAAGGAATATGCATCGAAACGAAGGAAATGTGGATTATAACAAGGGAATGAGCATCAAAACGAAGAAAATGTTGATCGTAATGAGAGAATGAGCTTCATATTGAAGGAAATATGCAATGAAACGAATGTAATGTTGATCATAACAAGCGAATGAGTATCAAAATGAAGGAAATATGCATCGAAACGAAGGAAATAATGATCGTAACAAGCGAATGAGCATCAAAATGAAGGAATATGCATCGAAACGAAGGAAATGTTGATCATAACAAGAGAATGAGCAACAAAATGACGGAAATGATAATCGAAATGAGAGAATGAGCATCAAAATGAAGGAAATGTACATCGAAATGAAGGAAATATTGATCATAACAAGCGAATGAGCATCAAAATGAAGGAATATGCATGAAAACGAAGGAAATGTTGATCATAACAAGCGAATGAACATCAAAATGAAGGAATATTCATCGAAACAAAGAAAATGTTGATCATAACAAGCGAATGAGCATCAAGATGAAGGAAATATGCACCATAACGGGGGAATATTGATCATAACAAGCGAATGAGAATCAAAATGAAAGAAATGTTGATGGTAATTATAGAATGAGCATCAAAATGAAATAAATATGCATCAAAACGAAGGAAATGTGGATTATAACAAGCGAATGAGCATCAACATGAAGGAATATGCATCAAAACGAAGGTAATGTTGATCATAACAAGCGAATGAGTATCAAAATGAAGGAATATGCATCGAATCGAAGGAAATGTTGATCGTAATGAGAGAATGAGCATCAAAATGAAGGAATATGCATCAAAACGAAGGAAATGTTGATCATAATGAGAGAATAAGCATCAAAATGAAGGAATATGCATCAAAACGAAGGAAATGTTGATCGTAACAAGCGAATGAGCATCAAAATGAAGGAAATATGCAACGACACGAAGGAAATATTGATCGTAACAACCGAATGATCATAAAAATGAAGGAAATGTTGATTGTAATGAGAGAATGAGCATCAAAATGAAAGAAATATGCATCGAAACGAATGAAATGTTGATCGTAACAAGCGAATTAGAATAAAATGAAGGAAAAATGCATCAAAACGAAGGAAATGTTGATCATAATAAGCGAATGAGTCTCAAAATGAAGGAATATGCATTGAAACGAAGGAAATGTTGATCATAACAAGCGAATGAGCATCAAAATGAAAGAAATATGCATTGAAATGAAGGAAATATGCATCGAAACGAAGGAAATGTTGATCATAACAAGCGAATTAGCATCAAAATGAAGAAAATATGCATTGAAATGAAGGAAATATGCATCGAAACGAAGGAAATCCTGATCATAACAAGCGAATGAGCATAAAAATGAAGTTAATGTTGATCGTAATGAGAGAATGAGCATCAAAATGAATGAAATATGATTCAAAACGAAGGAAATGTTGATTATAACAAGCAAATGAGCACAAAAATGAAGAAATATTCATCAAAACTAAGGAAATATTGATCATAACAAGCGAATGAGCATCAAAATGAAGGAAATACGCATTGAAACGAAGGAAATGTTGATCATAACAAGCGAATGAGCATCATAATGAAGGAATATGCATCAAAACGAAGGAAATGTTGATCATAACAAGTGAATGAGCATCAAAATGAAGGAATGTGCATCGAAACGAAGGTAATGTTGATCATAAAAAGCGAATGAGCATCAAAATGAAGGAAATATGCATCGAAACGAATGAAATGTTGATCATAACAAGCGAATGAGCATCAAAATGAATGAATATTCATCAAAACGAAGGAAATGTTGATCGTAATGAGAGAATAAGCATAAAATGAAGGAATATGCATCGAAAAGAAGGAAATGTTGATCGTAACAAGCGAATGAGCATCAAAATGAAGGAAATATGCAACGAAACGAAGGAAATGTTGATCGTAACAACCGAATGATCATAGAAATAAAGGAAATGTTGATCGTAATAAGAGAATGAGAATCAAAATGAAAGAAATATGCATCGAAACAAAGGAAATGTTGATCATAACAAGCGAATTAGCATCTAAACGAAGGAAATATTGATCATAATAAGCGAATGAGTATCAAAATGAAGGAATATGCATTGAAACGAAGGAAATGTTGATCATAACAAGCGAATGAGCATCAATATGAAAGAAATATGCATTGAAATGAAGGAAGTATGCATCGAAAAGAAGGAAATGTTGATCATAACAAGCGAATGAACATCAAAATGAAGGAATATGCATCGAAACGAGGGAAATGTTGATCATAACAAACGATGAGCATCAAAATAAAGGAAATATGGATTGAAATGAAGGAAATATGCATCAAAACGAAGGAGATGATGATCATAACAAGGGAATGAGCATCAAAATGAAGTGAATGTTGATCGTAATGAGAGAATGAGCAGCAAAATGAAGGAAATATACATCAAAACGATGGAAATGTTGATCATAACATGCTAATGAGCATCAAAATAAAGGAAATGTTGATCGTAATGAGAGAATGAGCATCAAAATAATGTAAATATGCATCGAAACGAAGGAAATGTTGATAATAGAAAGCAAATGAGCATCAAAATAAAGGAAATATGCATCGAAATGAAGGAAATATTGATCATAACAAGAGAATGAGCATCAAAATGAAGTAAATATACATCAAGACGAAGGAAATGTTGATCATAACAAGCGAATGAGAATCAAATTAAAGGAAATGTTGAACGTAATTAGAGAATGAGCACCAAAATGAAGGAAATATATATCGAAACGAAGGAAACATTGATTATAACAAACGAATGAGCATAAAAATGAAATAATATTCATCAAAACGAAGGAAATGTTGATCATAAAAGACCAATGAGCATCAAAATGAAGGAATATGCATCAAAACAAAGAAAATGTTGATCATAATGAGAGAATGAGCTTCATAATGAAAGAAATATGCAATGAAACGAAGGAAATGTTGATCATAAAAGGCGAATGAGCATCAATATGAAAGAATATGCATCAAAACGAAGAAAATATTGATTGTAATGAGAGAATGAGCTTCATAATGAAGGAAATATGCAATGAAACAAATGTAATGTTGATCATAACAAGCGAATGAGTATCAAATTGAAGGAAATATGCATCGAAACGATGGAAATAATGATCGTAACAAGCGAATGAGCATCAAAATGAAGGAATATGCATCGAAACAAAGGAAATATTGATCATAACAAGAGAATAAGCAACAAAATGATGGAAATGATAATCGTAATGAGAGAATGAGCATTAAAATGAAGGAAATGTACATCAAAACGAAGGAAATATTGATCATAACAAGCGAATGAGCATCAAAATGAAGGAATATGCATGAAAACGAAGGAAATGTCGATCATAACAAGCGAATGAAAATCGAAATGAAGGAATATGAATCGAAACAAAGGAAATGTTGATCATAACAAGCGAATGAGCATCAAGGTGAAGGAAATATGCACCAAAACGGGGGAAATATTGATCATAACAAGCGAATGAGAATCAAAATGAAAGAAATGTTGATGGTAATTATAGAATGAGCATCAAAATGTAATAAATATGCATCAAAACGAAGGAAATGTGGATTATAACAAGCGAATGAGCATCAACATGAAGGAATATGCATCAAAACGAAGGAAATGTTGATCATAACAAGCGAATGACATCAAAATGATGGAAATATGCAACGAAACGAAGGAAATATTGATCGTAACAACCGAATGATCATAGAAATAAAGGAAATGTTGATCGTAATGAGAGAATGAGAATCAAAATGAAAGAAATATGAAAACTATGTTCGCATCCCCCGACTCAACATCAAAGTGGTCTCATGCGCTGCCATCATTAAGTCGGCTGGGCTGCCTGCGGTTACAGAATCGCCCGCAGAAGTCCCTTTTGACTCTTTCTCTCTATAAAGTTCTGCATCATCCAGCGGCGCTGGCGCATGTTACTCACTCTCAGTTTTGTCCTACTTTTCTTTTCCCTCGCAGTATGCACCCTGTAGTGCTCCTATGAACAGACTGCGGTGAACTCATATATGGTTATATAGTTCAACTTCCTCGAAACGAAGGAAATGTTGATCATAACAAGCGAATTAGCATCTAAACGAAGGAAATGTTGATCATAATAAGCGAATGAGTATCAAAATGAAGGAATATGCATTGAAACGAAAATAAATGTTGATCATAACAAGCGAATGAGCATCAATATGAAAGAAATATGCATTGAAATGAAGGAAGTATGCATCGAAAAGAAGGAAATGTTGATCATAACAAGCGAATGAACATCAAAATGAAGGAATATGCGTCGAAACGAGGGAAATGTTGATCATAACAAACGATGAGCATCAAAATGAAGGAAATATGGATTGAAATGAAGGAAATATGCATCAAAACGAAGGAAATGATGATCATAACAAGGGAATGAGCATCAAAATGAAGTGAATGTTGATCGTAATGAGAGAATGAGCAGCAAAATGAAGGAAATATGCATCAAAACGAAGGAAATGTTGATCATAACATGCTAATGAGCATCAAAATAAAGGAAATGTTGATCGTAATGAGAGAATGAGCATCAAAATAAAGTAAATATGCATTGAAATGAAGGAAATGTTGATCATAGCAAGCAAATGAGCATCAAAATAAAGGAAATATGCATCGAAATGAAGGAAATATTGATCATAACAAGAGAATGAGCATCAAAATGAAGTAAATATGCATCAAAACGAAGGAAATGTTGATCATAACAAGCGAATGAGAATCAAATTAAAGGAAATGTTGAACGTAATTAGAGAATGAGCATCAAAATGAATTAAATATATATCGAAACAAAGGAAATATTGATTATAACAAACGAATGAGCATAAAAATGAAAGAATATTCATCAAAATGAAGGAAATGTTGATCATAAAAGACAAATGAGCATCAAAATGAAGGAATATTCATCAAAACAAAGAAAATGTTGATCGTAATGAGAGAATGAGCTTCATAATGAAGGAAATATGCAATGAAACGAAGGAAATGTTGATCATAAAAGGCGAATGAGCTTCAAAATGAAAGAATATGCATCAAAACAAAGAAAATGTTGATTGTAATGAGAGAATGAGCTTCATAATGAAGGAAATATGCAATGAAACAAATGTAATGTTGATCATAACAAGATAATGAGTATCAAAATGAAGGAAATATGCATCGAAACGAAGGAAATAATGATCGTAACAAGCGAATGAGCATCAAAATGAAGGAATATGCATCGAAACAAAGGAAATGTTGATCATAACAAGAGAATGAGCAACAAAATGATGGAAATGATAATCGTAATGAGAGAATGAGCATTAAAATGAAGGAAATGTACATCAAAACGAAGGAAATATTGATCATAACAAGCGAATGAGCATCAAAATGAAGGAATATGCATGAAAACGAAGGAAATGTTGATCATAACAAGCGAATGAGCATCAAGGTGAAGGAAATATGCACCAAAACGGGGAAAATATTGATCATAACAAGCGAATGATAATCAAAATGAAAGAAATGTTGATGGTAATTATAGAATGAGCATCAAAATGTAATAAATATGCATCAAAACGAAGGAAATGTGGATTATAACAAGCGAATGAGCATCAACATGAAGGAATATGCATCAAAACGAAGGAAATGTTGATCATAACAAGCGAATGAGCATCAAAATGATGGAAATATGCAACGAAACGAAGGAAATGTTGATCGTAACAACCGAATGATCATAGAAATAAAGGAAATGTTGATCGTAATGAGAGAATGATAATCAAAATGAAAGAAATATGAAAACTATGTTCGCATCCCCCGACTCAACATCAAAGTGGTCTCATGCGCTGCCATCATTAAGTCGGCTGGGCTGCCTGCGGTTACAGAATCGCCCGCAGAAGTCCCTTTTGACTCTCTCTCTCTATAAAGTTCTGCATCATCCAGCAGCGCTGGCGCAGGTTACTCACTCTCAGTTTTGTCCTACTTTTCTTTTCCCTCGCAGTATGCACCCTGTAGTGTTCCTATGAACAGACTGCGGTGAACTCATATATGGTTATATAGTTCAACTTCCTCGAAACGAAGGAAATGTTGATCATAACAAGCGAATTAGCATCTAAACGAAGGAAATGTTGATCATAATAAGCGAATAAGTATCAAAATGAAGGAATATGCATTGAAACGAAGGAAATGTTGATCATAACAAGCGAATGAGCATCAATATGAAAGAAATATGCATTGAAATGAAGGAAGTATGCATCGAAAAGAAGGAAATGTTGATCATAACAAGCGAATGAACATCAAAATGAAGGAATATGCATCGAAACGAGGGAAATGTTGATCATAACAAACGATGAGCATCAAAATGAAGGAAATATGGATTGAAATGAAGGAAATATGCATCAAAACGAAGGAAATGATGATCATAACAAGGGAATGAGCATCAAAATGAAGTGAATGTTGATCGTAATGAGAGAATGAGCAGCAAAATGAAGGAAATATGCATCAAAACGAAGGAAATGTTGATCATAACATGCTAATGAGCATCAAAATAAAGGAAATGTTGATCGTAATGAGAGAATGAGCATCAAAATAAAGTAAATATGCATTGAAATGAAGGAAATGTTGATCATAGCAAGCAAATGAGCATCAAAATAAAGGAAATATGCATCGAAATGAAGGAAATATTGATCATAACAAGAGAATGAGCATCAAAATGAAGTAAATATGCATCAAAACGAAGGAAATGTTGATCATAACAAGCGAATGAGAATCAAATTAAAGGAAATGTTGAACGTAATTAGAGAATGAGCACCAAAATGAATTAAATATATATCGAAACAAAGGAAATATTGATTATAACAAACGAATGAGCATAAAAATGAAAGAATATTCATCAAAATGAAGGAAATGTTGATCATAAAAGACAAATGAGCATCAAAATGAAGGAATATTCATCAAAACAAAGAAAATGTTGATCGTAATGAGAGAATGAGCTTCATAATGAAGGAAATATGCAATGAAACGAAGGAAATGTTGATCATAAAAGGCGAATGAGCATCAAAATGAAAGAATATGCATCAAAACAAAGAAAATGTTGATTGTAATGAGAGAATGAGCTTCATAATGAAGGAAATATGCAATGAAACAAATGTAATGTTGATCATAACAAGATAATGAGTATCAAAATGAAGGAAATATGCATCGAAACGAAGGAAATAATGATCGTAACAAGCGAATGAGCATCAAAATGAAGGAATATGCATCGAAACAAAAGAAATGTTGATCATAACAAGAGAATGAGCAACAAAATGATGGAAATGATAATCGTAATGAGAGAATGAGCATTAAAATGAAGTAAATGTACATCAAAGCGAAGGAAATATTGATCATAACAAGCGAATGAGCATCAAAATGAAGGAATATGCATGAAAACGAAGGAAATGTTGATCATAACAAGCGAATGAACATCAAAATAAAGGAATATGAATCGAAAGAAAGGAAATGTTTATCATAACAAGCGAATGAGCATCAAGGTGAAGGAAATATGCACCAAAACGGGGGAAATATTGATCATAACAAGCGAATGATAATCTAAATGAAAGAAATGTTGATGGTAATTATAGAATGAGCATCAAAATGTAATAAATTGCATCAAAACGAAGGAAATGTGGATTATAATAAGCGAATGAGCATCAACATGAAGGAATATGTATCAAAACGAAGGAAATGTTGATCATAACAAGCAAATGAGCATCAAAATGAAGGAATATGTATCGAAACGAAGGAAATGTTGATCGCAATGAGAGAATGAGCATCAAAATGAAGGAATATGCATATAAACGAAGAAAATGTTGATCGTAATGAGAGAATAAGCATCAAAATGAAGGAATATGCATCGAAACGAAGGAAATGTTGATCGTAACAAGCGAATGAGCATCAAAATGAAGAAAATATGCAACGAAATGAAGGAAATGTTGATCGTAACAACCGAATGATCATATAAATAAAAGAAATGTTCATCGTAATGAGAGAATGAGAATCAAAATGAAAGAAATATGCATCGAAACGAAGGAAATGCTTATCATAACAAGCGAATTAGCATCAAAATGAAGGAAAAATGCATCAAAACGAAGGAATTGTTGATCGTAATAAGCGAATGAGTATCAAAATGAACGAATATGCATTGAAACGAAGGAAATGTTGATCATAACAAGCGAATGAGCATCAAAATGAACGAAATATGCATTGAAATGAAGGAAATATGCTTCGAAAAGAAGGAAATGTTGATCATAACAAGCTAATGAGCATCAAAATGAAGGAAATATGCATTGAAATGAAGGAAATATGCATCGAAACGAAGGAAATGATGACCATAACAAGCGAATGAGCATCAAAATGAAGTGAATGTTGATCTTAATGACAGAATGAGTATCAAAATGAATGAAATATGATTCAAAACGAAGGAAATGTTGATTATAACAAGCGAATGAGCACAAAAATGGAGGAATGTTCATCAAAACGAAGGAAATATTGATCATAACAAGTGAATGAGCTAAAAATGAAGGAAATATGCATTGAAACGAAGGAAATGTTGATCATAACAAGCGAATGAGCATCACAATGAAGTAATATGCATCAAAACGAAGGAAATGTTTATCATAACAAGTGAATGAGCATCAAAATGAAGGAATATGCATCGAAACGAAGGTAATGTTGATCATAACATTACGAATGAGCATCAAAATGAAGAAAATATTCATCGAAACGAAGGAAATGTTGATCATAACAAACAAATGAGCATCAAAATGAAGGAAATATGCATCAAAACGAAGGAAATGTTGATCATTACAAGGGAATAAGCATCAAAATAAAGTGAATGTTGATCGTAATGAGAGAATGAGCATCAAAATGAAGGAAATATGCATCAAAACGAAGGAAATGTTGATCATAACATGCTAATGAGCATCAAAATAAAGTAAATATGCATCGAAACGAAGGAAATGTTGATCATAGCAAGCAAATGAGCATCAAAATAAAGGAAATATTCATCGAAATGAAGGAAATATTGATCATAACAAGAGAATGAGCATCAAAATGAAGTAAATATGGATCAAAACGAAGGAAATGTTGATCATAACAAGCGAATGAGAATAAAATTAAAGGAAATGTTGAACGTATTTTGAGAATGAGCACCAAAATGAAGGAAATATATATCGAAACGAAGGAAATGTTGATTATAACAAACGAATGAGTATAAAAATGAAAGAATATTCATCAAAAGGAAGGAAATGTTGATCATAACAAGCGAATGAGCATCAAAATGAAGAAATATGCATTGAAACGAAGGAAATGTTGATCATAAAAGATGAATGAGCATCAAAATGAAGGAATATGCATCAAAACAAAGAAAATGTTGA
The DNA here is from genome assembly GCA_023678885.1 of Pogostemon cablin. Classification (NCBI taxonomy): domain Eukaryota; kingdom Viridiplantae; phylum Streptophyta; class Magnoliopsida; order Lamiales; family Lamiaceae; genus Pogostemon; species Pogostemon cablin. The sequence continues at coordinate 217 of JAHCLQ010000631.1, read as the reverse complement.
TCGTAATGAGAGAATGGGCTTCATAGTGAAGGAAATATGAATGAAACGAAGGTAATGTTGATCATAACAAGCGAATGAGCATCAAAATGAAGGAAATATGCATCGAAACAAAGGAAATAATGAACGTAACAAGCGAATGAGCATCAAAATGAAGGAATAGGCATTGAAACAAAGGAAATGTTGATCATAACAAGAGAATGAGCAATAAAATGATGGA
>JAHCLQ010000630.1:0-15934 GCA_023678885.1 Pogostemon cablin | reverse complement strand
ATGATCATCATAATAATAATCATCATCATCATCATCCTGATCATCATGATCGACATCATGATCATGATCTTCATCATTATCATCATCATCATCATCATCATGGTCATCATCATCATCAAGATCATCATCATCATGATCATCATCATCATCATCAAGATCATGATCATCATTATCATCATGTCATCATAATGATCATCATTATGATTATCATCATCATATGATCATGATAAACATCGTCATGTTCATCGTCGTCATCATCATCATCGTCATCATGGTCATCATCATCATCATGATCACCATCATGATCATGATCATCATCATCATCATTATAATGATCATCATCATTATCGTCATCATCATGATCATGATCATCATGAGCATCGTCATCATGATCATGATTATGATGATCATCATCATCATCATCAAGATCATGATCATCGTTATCATCATCATGATCATCATCATTATGATCATCATCATCATATGATCATGATCATCATCGTCATGGTCATTATCAAGATCATCATCGTCATGGTCATTATTATCATCATTGTCATCATCAAGATCATCATCGTCATGGTCATGATAATCATCATCATCGTGATCATCATGATCATGATCATCATATTCATCATCATCAACATCATCATCATCATCATCATAATGATAATCATCATGATCATCATGATCATGATCATCATCGTCATCGTAATCATGATCATCATCATCATGATCATCTTCATGATCATAATAATGATCATCATCATCATTATCATCGTCGCTGGTTGGAGTCACAACTCCTTCCATCAGGATTCCCCGAATCGCTTTGACAGCGCCGCCGCCTATTGATTTGGATCCGCCGCTGATTTAACCAGAATTCACCACTGGTTCGACCAGCATCCTTTTCCGAGCAGTCACCGCCACTTCGTCTTCCAGCCTCACGCGCGTCGGCTGACTCCTTTCTTTTCTGGGCATCACGCGCCGTCGGTTCTTCACCGATCGAAACACGGCGCCGGTCAGAAGCCGTACTTCTCCACCCCGACCACGTGCCGCCGTCACCGTTTACCATATACGCGCCGCCGGATGCATATCCAACGAACATGATGTGTTTTTGTGATTTCATAAGAGTGAACAGTGTAATTAATTACCAACAAAAGTCAAAAGTGTATGTTTTCCAGTGTACGATTCACCAACAAACACCAATGAACACTATTACAGAACCCATGAGATTATTTACAGATTAATTAACATAATCACATAATCAAAATAATCAATAACATAACATGATTACTAATATGCGATTATTCCAGATTAAATCAATAATCATATAATCACAACCTACCTACGTCTCACGTTTCACCACGAAACCAACGCTCTGATACCAATTGTTGGCAATTGGATCGTGCGGTTCAACGTGATCCGTTAGGATTTTCAGGCAAACAAATAAGCGGAAGCAAAAAACAAGTTTACCGTACTTCTGGGTCGATGTAGAGGATGAACAGCAGTGAAGAACACCTCTGATCTTCTACCGTATGTCCCAAAGTCAACTCTGGTGTTGGGTGGTCAACAATCCCCAGAGTTCTCTCAATCTGCTCTCTGTTCTCTCCCGTATGTCAAATGAGGCACTGACTTAGGTTTAACAGGAACTGAGATGACTTATATACTTGGGCTACAGCAGGGACCAGGAGGAGAAATTGGGCTGGGCCTCAATTGAATTTAATTAACCAAGCTTAGCCCAAAGCTTTTAATTAAATCCAATAATAATAATATAGTCCACTAAAATATTATTACTGCACTACCCGTCCAATCCCAAAATTATGTTCTGGGCTCCTTCTTATTATAAGCCCGATAGTCTCCCCATGTTTAAGATATACAATGTCCATTAATTAATTAAGTTACTGACAACTCAAATTAATTAATATCTCATCCGAGAGTAGTACCACTCAACCTTATTATCATGCCGGAAATTAATCCACTTGCAAGATTTACATGATAAACCTTATGAGCTCCTCAAGGGGACATCATCAACCTATGACGGACATGGATTCCTTCTACAATCAACAGCACACCATAGATACAGCACTACTTCCCAACTCACCGAGTTTGTTGATTTAATACTTATAAATCTCACCCATTGATGAATCAAAGAAATACATACTGCCCTACGTGTCGAGGTTATTGTATAGGGATTAAGAGCACGAACTTCCATAATAACAGAGATCAAGTTCTTCTATAAGTCAGTATAAGTCGAACGATCTCAAGCGGTCCTGCTCAATACACACAAGTGCACTAATGTGATTCTATAGCCAAGACAAGCTAATACCAAACCACACTACAACCATACCGATAGAGAGTCCCCGTCTATCTCAGTTGTCAGCATCTGTTTATACTTTATAAGGAAACCGATAATATGATCTTCTGCGTGTTGTCGCACAACATATTATCTACAGTATAAAGTAAATGGACTATTGCATCATGCATATAAAATAAATTATATGATGCAATCATTTGATCAATGATTCTCATTTCAAATATTGTTATGACATTGTTCATACTAAAGCTAGACTTTTAGTATACAATCCAACAATCTCCCACTTATACTAAAAGACTATGCTGTCATGTCTTCTGCCATACATCTGATTCCTACTCCCATTACTCGACCATTAAAAGCTCACGCCTTAAGGTCCTCGTAAATGGATTTACTAGGTCATCATCCGATGCAATCTAGGCGACAACAACCTTCCCCTCATCATACGATTTCTCGTAACAGGTGGTACTCGCGCTCCATGTGTTTAATTACCTTATGGAGGCTCCAATTCATCATCTTTCCATGATGGAGTCCGGAGTCTGAGATATATTTCTATATAACACTCCTCCACATTATGACTCTACTTCCTAAAATTAAACACATAACCTTTGAGAAGAATTTACTACCGTCCAATCTGACTAAAAATCCGAATCTACGTAATCCACAAGAAGCAGTGAATCTGTCCAGTAAGTTCATATATAATTTCCAGTCCTTCTCAGGCACTTTATATATGTCTTACTACAGTTCATCATTCTTGATCCGGGTTACGTTGATACCCACTGTTCATGCGTTAACCAAAACAGATATCCAACTTCGTTCATAGCATTCCATGAATAAACTCATCCGATGGGGAGGAAGGCTCTAATGCCGACGCGCAAGTCTATTCACATGCTAAATGAGTATGGACTGTATCATTTTATGAAACTTGAGATAAGCATAACATCCTTTCTTGTGATCCGTATTACCGTGATCAAAAGGATATATTTTGCCTTTCTTAAGTCCTTCATCTCTACCGCTTTATTAACCGTATCCATACGCCCGATAATACTCTTTCATTATCTCCAATGAGCAAGATACTATCTACGTATAGTACAAGAAACACCACCACGTTTCCGTCACTCTTTACAACACACAAGACTCATCCGCTCATTGATTTAAATCCATGCCACTGGATTATCTAATCAAAACAGATGCTTCACGATCTTAAAACTTGCTTTAGTCCATCGCTGGACACTTTTAAGCTTACTATCAAAATGCTATTAGTACTTTGCAATGAATTACTCTGGTTGCTTCACATAGATGTTTTCCTCAAGACTTCCAATCAGGAAAGCTGTCTTGACATCTATTTGTTGTCCCTCATAATTTAATATGAGCAGCAATAAATAAAAGAATCCGGATCAATTTAAGCATAGCTACCAGCGAATATGTTCCCTCATAATCGAACCATTTCTTTCTGAGTACATCTTTTCGCAACAAGCTTTGCTTCCAAGATTTTCACCTTTCCGTATGATCCTCTTTTATTTCCTATGATCAATTGCAATGGTTTTTACACCATTTAGTGGTCATACAAGTTCCCAGACTTAATATAGAATCCGTAGATTCTATTTCAACGTACATTGCAACTTACTAAGATTCCGCATTTTAATCTTGTAGTGCTATGTCGTATCCGTGGGATAATACTATGTTCACTAGGGATCAAGTCTCACGACTCTCCCCAACATATATTTATGAGTTGTCACACAACCCTCCCACTACGACAAGGCACTACATGTAATTGTGTATCAGACGTGACACGCGATGCAGTTTACCTTGTGGTATATCCTCTTGTACACTTGGTACTTTTACTTAGTGTTTTCCTCTCACTCCCTTTAGAACAACTTATACATGGGCTTGTGATTTATTACATAGTCCTTTTCCAAAAATCTGGTCATTGTGTTAACAATTACCCTTCTATCTTTTGGACTAAATAAATCACTATCCATTTTTCTAGAATATCCCATATATAGACAAACGTTTCACGAATTACTGTATCTAGGGTATATCCATAAAATGAATTTAATTATTCCAAATAATTCATCATCTATCTAATCATAACCATAAGAGCCTAATACCTTCTACCCACCACACCATTCAGCTGGGCCATGCCCGGTGTAGTCAACTAGAGATTTAATCTCAACTTCTGATTAATAGCTCCTAATTATCCTAAGAGGTATTTACCACCACGGTTAAACCGTAATGACTACCTCTTGCCTGGATAATATTAGGTTCGCTTGAATCAGAATGAACTAATTCCAACATATATATCTTTGGCTCTACACCCCACAGCCTTGAAAAGGCAGTTAATCATTTTTACTTCCAAGCAAGACTCGCAAGTCCGATAGTTTGCACTTCAGATAAACCTTACGGTCTATCGGCTATCAACTTTTGAATCCTACTTAAGTAAAATGAATTAGTCATAGACGCCAAATGTATGTTTAGTTCATCTCCGAAGGTTCCTTTCTCTTACTAATATTAGAAGATGCATTATTAATTACTATTTCTTGCATCTGTGGGATGAACATGATTCAAGAGTATAATTATTATCCACCAACGTACTATAACGGATTATACCCCCATTCCTCATCATTATGACCATGTCATATAAATGAAATGAAGTATCCATCCGTTAATGCATAGAAACCGAAATTAAATTCTTTCCATGAAAACGTACGTAAAGATAATTTCTCATAATCAATCATTTATTCCTATCATAAGATAGATAAATAACTCCCACTGCAATAGCCACTACCTTCGTAGTTTTACCCATGTCATAACTATCTTATCCTCACTTAGTAATAAACATTTAGTGATTCCAGTATCTACACACTTCGTGTTAATAGATGCCATCACTAATCATGTTTAAACAACTAGTGAATAAGATATTAAACTTGTTCACTTTATGATGAAAATGGCTTTCCTTTGCCACATGTTTTGTCAGAAGTCTCCCACCATATACATCCTCTAGTATTTCAGGTAGAACTTTCTCAAAACATCAAGGCTAAACATGGAGAATAAAATTGATCTAGGTTTCCCTTTCAATTTATACTCCAAGCTTTTCCAATTCATTCATCAAATTCTATCATGATCTTGCGCCTTTTAAATTACTGAAGTATCTGAAGAGTTACATGAGTTCATCATATTTCTATGATCCTCTCATCTCTTCACTAAAGACTTTAATAGGCATCATGAGCCGTCCTTTGAGAGAACACATGTATTTTCTTAAGCAGTAAATTTCAAAATTAAGATTCTTTTCTAATCAGTTAATTTGGACAAGTAAATGTAATGTCTTTTAGTTAACAATTAGTGAAATAAAACCATTCAAAATTCAGAGAATAACAAATAAATTTTCTGATCAAATCTTCGAATTTTATCCTTTTATATTGATTCCCTCAAAACAATATAAAATAAAATTCACCGACATCTCAAGCACCGTGAGTCTGCAAGCCACGATAGTGTGGACGTTTACAAACCCGAACATTTACAAGAGAAGGTTTTACCCATTAATTTCATTTGTCAACCTAACTTTATGACAAAATAATTAATAGTCGGTTCCTCTTTAGCCATGCAAATAAAAGCAATGACTCCGATGGGGAGGATACTTATTATTTACATCTAAGTGTACACCATTATTTGACCCCAAGTCCACGGCCCAAGCTTGTGTGCCTTACAGATGGAGAAGTACACACGCGCTCGGATAACTTCCTACAGTCATCAATTACAAGTTTGTACCAGTGAACTGCATATAAACTCATCCGATAGGGAGGAAGGTCAAAGCCAACGCACAAGTTCATATGCATCACATTACAAACGTAATTTTTTAATGAAGTCTGTTCCAGCAATCCATGAATAAACTCATCCGATGGGGAGGAAGGCTCTAATGCCGACGCGCAAGTTTATTCACATCGCTAACAAACCAATAATGGAGGCCGCGGGAATTAATTATCAATCCCCTCTCCCACTTAGTTATTTAAAACCGAGGATTTTAACATGCATATAATATTTCAGAAATAAAATATACATCCAAGCATGCTTCTATTAACAGCAATTTAAATAAATAAATCACATAGAACATGCCTTTCACATATACAACAATAATTGACAATTAAATCAATTAATCAGTTATATAACAAAATTAATTGCATAAAATGTTGGATCAAATAAATGGGCCCAGTCAACCCAAGCAACAATAGCATAAAATGAGCAGCCCATTAATAAATTAATAAAGCCCATTTAGCGTTCCATTATAATGCATGATAAATCCAGCCCATTTATAAAACCAGGCCCAACATAATACCCACAATTAATTAAATGACCAGCAGCTCAATAAGTCCAGCAATAAAAAATGGCTCAGCCCATCATCCATTAAATAGGCCCAACAGCCCATTTGCTCTTAATAAAATATGGGCCCAAAACCAAAATTAAATAAAGCCCACCAGGCCCATGAACTAGCAAAACTGGCAACCCTATCCCTTTTTTCATCAGCCGCAAACAGCAAAAGAGGATTTCACACAATCCTGCCCTAATTCACCCTCGCCGTGACCTTTCAACACGCCCGAAAGACACCTGGCGGCCATACCGGATTCACGCCGCCAGCCACGACGGCGCCCTGCCGGTCGTTCAGACACCGCCAACGAACTGCTGCCGGCGCCCTCGCCGCCGGCCGTGCAAAAACTCCCAGAAGCGCCCATCTGCCACGATAACGCCATCGAAAACAAGTCGGCGACCATCCTCAACAGCCGCCATGAATTCCAGCGATGCATACCACGCCAATCGAAAGCCGCCGACAACCAAGACTGGAAGTCAAAAAGCGGCGCGCCTGCAGCACACCACCGGTGCAACCGACTGGGATCAGCCACACCTGCTACGATCGAGGGTCCGCCACCACGCCACATCATCGCGATTCATCCTTCTGCCTGATAGAACAGTCTCCGGTGACCGCTTCCCTCGGCATGAATGCCGTCAGCACACCAGACGAGATCCGATATGGATTTCGCCGCCAAAGGCCGCCACTGCCCAGCACGGAGTCAATCGGGATCCGTCAGCACCAGTCGCGCAGCCGCTTCCGACTCGCCGTCCATCGTCGCTGGTTGGAGTCACAACTCCTTCCATCAGGATTCCCCGAATCGCTTTGACAGCGCCGCCGCCTATTGATTTGGATCCGCCACTGATTCAACTAGAATTCACCACTGGTTCGACCAGCATCCTTTTCCGAGCAGTCACCGCCGCTTCGTCTTCCAGCCTCACGCGCGTCGGCTGACTCCTTTCTTTTCTGGGCATCACGCGCCGTCGGTTCTTCACCGATCGAAACACGGCGCCGGTCAGAAGCCGTACTTCTCCACCCCGACCACGTGCCGCCGTCACCGTTTACCATATACGCGCCGCCGGATGCATATCCAACGAACAGGATGTGTTTTTGTGATTTCATAAGAGTGAACAGTGTAATTAATTACCAACAAAAGTCAAAAGTGTATGTTTTCCAGTGTACGATTCACCAACAAACACCAATGAACACTATTACAGAACCCATGAGATTATTTACAGATTAATTAACATAATCACATAATCAAAATAATCAATAACATAACATGATTACTAATATGCGATTATTCCAGATTAAATCAATAATCATATAATCACAACCTACCTACGTCTCACGTTTCACCACGAAACCAACGCTCTGATACCAATTGTTGGCAATTGGATCGTGCGGTTCAACGTGATCCGTTAGGATTTTCAGGCAAACAAATAAGCGGAAGCAAAAAACAAGTTTACCGTACTTCTGGGTCGATGTAGAGGATGAACAGCAGTGAAGAACACCTCTGATCTTCTACCGTATCTCCCAAAGTCAACTCTGGTGTTGGGTGGTCAACAATCCCCAGAGTTCTCTCAATCTGCTCTCTGTTCTCTCCCGTATGTCAAATGAGGCACTGACTTAGGTTTAACAGGAACTGAGATGACTTATATACTTGGGCTACAGCAGGGACCAGGAGGAGAAATTGGGCTGGGCCTCAATTGAATTTAATTAACCAAGCCTAGCCCAAAGCTTTTAATTAAATCCAATAATAATAATATAGTCCACTAAAATATTATTACTGCACTACCCGTCCAATCCCAAAATTATGTTCTGGGCTCCTTCTTATTATAAGCCCGATAGTCTCCCCATGTTTAAGATATACAATGTCCATTAATTAATTAAGTTACTGACAACTCAAATTAATTAATATCTCATCCGAGAGTAGTACCACTCAACCTTATTATCATGCCGGAAATTAATCCACTTGCAAGATTTACATGATAAACCTTATGAGCTCCTCAAGGGGACATCATCAACCTATGACGGACATGGATTCCTTCTACAATCAACAGCACACCATAGATACAGCACTACTTCCCAACTCACCGAGTTTGTTGATTTAATACTTATAAATCTCACCCATTGATGAATCAAAGAAATACATACTGCCCTACGTGTCGAGGTTATTGTATAGGGATTAAGAGCACGAACTTCCATAATAACAGAGATCAAGTTCTTCTATAAGTCAGTATAAGTCGAACGATCTCAAGCGGTCCTGCTCAATACACACAAGTGCACTAATGTGATTCTATAGCCAAGACAAGCTAATACCAAACCACACTACAACCATACCGATAGAGAGTCCCCGTCTATCTCAGTTGTCAGCATCTGTTTATACTTTATAAGGAAACCGATAATATGATCTTCTGCGTGTTGTCGCACAACATATTATCTACAGTATAAAGTAAATGGACTATTGCATCATGCATATAAAATAAATTATATGATGCAATCATTTGATCAATGATTCTCATTTCAAATATCATCATCATCATAATGATAATCATCATGATCATCATGATTATGATCATCATCGTCATCGTAATCATGATCATCATCATCATGATCTTCATCATCATCATCATGATCATGATCATCATCATCATCATAATCATCATCATTATGATCATGATCATCATCATGATAATCATTATTATTATGATCATCATCATCATCATCATATTCATCATCAATATGATCATCATCATCATCATGATCATCATGATCATCATCATCATCATCATCATCATCATAATCAAGATCATCATCATGATCATCATCATTATCATTATGATCATGATCATGATCATCATCATCATCATCGTTATGATCATCATCATCATCATAATCATCATCATGATCATCATCATCATTATCATCATCATCATCATCATCATATCATGACCATCATCATCATCATGATCATCATGATCATCATCATTATCATCATGATCATCATCACCATCATCATGACCATCATCATCATCATCATGAACATCATGATCATCATCATCAACATCGTGATCGTCATCATCATTATGATCGTGAACATAATAATGATCGTCATCGTCATTATCATCATCATCGTGATCGTGATCATCATCATCATGGTCATCATTGTCATGGTCATCGTCATCATGATCATCATCATCGTGATCATCATCATCATGATCATCATCATAATCATCATCACGATCATCATCATCATCATCATCTTCTTCATCATGATCATGATGATGATGATGATCATCATCATCATCAACATCATGATTATCATCATGATCATCATGGTCATCATCATCATCATTATCATCATGGTCATCATCATCATCGTCATGATAATCATCATTATCATTATCATGATCATCATCATCGATCATCATCATGATCATCTTCATGATCATCATGATCATGATCATCATCATGATCGTCATTATCATTATCATGATCATCATCTTGATCATCATCATGATAGTGATCATCATCATCATCATCATCATCACGGTCATGATCTTCATCATGATCATCATCATGATCTTCATGATGATCATCATCATCACGATCATGATCATCATAATAATAATCATCATCATCATCATCCTGATCATCATGATCGACATCATGATCATGATCTTCATCATTATCATCATCATCATCATCATCATGGTCATCATCATCATCAAGATCATCATCATCATGATCATCATCATCATCATCAAGATCATGATCATCATTATCATCATGTTCATTATAATGATCATCATTATGATTATCATCATCATATGATCATGATAAACATCGTCATGTTCATCGTCGTCATCATCATCATCGTCATCATGGTCATCATCATCATCATGATCACCATCATGATCATGATCATCATCATCATCGTCTTCATCATGATCATGATCATCATGAGCATCATCATCATGATCATGATTATGATGATGATCATCATCATCATCATCATCATCAAGATCATGATCATCGTTATCATCATCATGATCATCATCATTATGATCATCATCATCATATGATCATGATCATCATCGTCATGGTCATCATCAAGATCATCATCGTCATGGTCATTATTATCATCATTGTCATCATCAAGATCATCATCGTCATGGTCATGATAATCATCATCATCGTGATCATCATGATCATGATCATCATATTCATCATCATCAACATCATCATCATCATCATCATAATGATAATCATCATGATCATCATCATCATCGTCATCGTAATCATGATCATCATCATCATGATCATCTTCATGATGATGATGATCATCAAGATCATGATTATCATCGTGATCATCACCATCATCAATGTCATCATCATCATAATCATCATCACCATCATCATTACCATCATCAATGTCATCATCATCATGATCTTCATCATCATCATCATGATCATGATCATGATCATCATCATAATCATCATCATTATGATCATGATCATCATCATGATAATTATTATTATTATGATCATCATCATCATCATCATCATATTCATCATCAATATGATCATCATGATCATCATCATCATCATCATCATGGTCATCATCATCATCATCATCATCATAAACAAGATCATCATCATGATCATCATCATTATCATTATGATCATGATCATTATCATCATCATCATCATCGTTATGATCATCATCATCATCATAATCATCATCATGATCATCATCATCATTATCATCATCATCATCATCATCATCATGATCATGATCATGATCATTATCATGGTCATCATAATTATGATCATCATCATCATGATCGTCATCATCATCATCATAAATATCACGATCATCATCATCATGATCATCATGATTGTGATCATCATCATGATCAACCTCATGATCATTATTGTCATCATCATCTTCATGATTATCATGATCATCATCATGATCATCATTATCATCATTATCATCATCATCATAATGATCATCATCATCATCACCATCACCATCATCATCGTCATCATCATGATCATCATGATCATCATCATCACGATAATGATGATCATCATCATCATCAAGATCATGATCATCATTATCATCATGTTCATCATCAAGATCATCATCATGATTATCATCATCATATGATCATGATAAACATCGTCATGGTCATCGTCGTCATAATCATCATCATCATCATGGTCATCATCATCATGATCACCATCATGATCATGATCATGATCATCATCATCATTATCATCATCATCATCATGATAATCATCATAATCATAATCATAACATCATCATCATCATCATAATGATCATCATCGTGATCGTCATCAACATGATCATCATCATCATCATCATTGTGATCATCTTCATGATCATCATCATCATCATGATGATATCGTCATCATGATCAAGTTGATCATCATGATCATCATCATCGTGGTCAACACCATCATGATCATCATCATCATAATCATCATCATCATCATCATCATCATCATCATCATCATAATGATCATCCTGATCATGATCATCATCAACATCATATTGATCATTGTAATCATCATTATCATTATCATCATCATGATCATCTTCATCGTGATTTTCATCATCATGATCATCATCATCGTCATCATAATCATGATCATCATCATCATTATCATCATGATCATCATGATCATGATAATCATCGTCATCATCAATATCGTGATCATCATCATTATGATCATCATCATGAACATTATGATCGTGATCATCATCATGATAAACATCATGATCATCATGATCATCATCATCGTGATCATCATCATCATCATGGTCATAATAATCATGATCATCATCATGATCGTCATCATCATCATCATCATGATCATCATGATCATCATCATTATTATCATTATCATCATCATCATCATCATCATCAATATCATGATCATCATCAACATGATCATCATCATGATATCATGATCGTGATCATCATCATGATTAACATCATGATCATCATCGTCATCATCATCTTCATGATCATCAAGATTGTCATCATGATCATGATGATGATGGTCATGATCATCATCATGGTCATCGTCATCATGATCATCATTATCATCATGATCATCATCATCATAATGATCATCATCATCAACATCATAATGATCGTTGTCATTGTCATCATCATGATCATCATCATCATGAGCATCGTCATCATGATCATCATAATCATCAAGATCATGATGATCATCATCATGATCATCATCATCATGATTATCATCATCATATGATCATGATCATCCTCGTCCATTCATCATTATCATCATGATCATGATCATGATCATCATTATTATCATCATTATCATCAATATTATCATCATTGTCATTATCAAGATCATCATCGTCATCATCATCATCACTATCATGATCATCATCATCATGGTCATCATCATTATTATCATAATAATCATGATCATGATCATTATGATCATCATCATCGTTATTATCATCTTCATCATCATCATCATTATCATCAATATCATGATCATGATCATCATGATCATCATGATCGTGATCATCATCATGATTAACATCATGATCATCATCGTCATCATCATCTTCATGATCATCAAGATCATCATCATGATCACGATCATGATGATGATGTCATGATCATCATCATCATCATGGTCATCGTCATAATGATCATCATTATCATCATGATCATCATCATCATAATGATCATCATGATCATCATCATAATGATAATCATCATCATCGTCATCATCATGATCATGATCATCATGAGCATCGTCATCATGATTATGATGATGATCATCATCATCATGATCATGATCATCATCATCATCATCATCAAGATCATGATCATCGTCATCATTATCATGATCATTATCTACATCATAGTCTTCATGATCATGGTCATGATCAGCATCTTCATCATGACCATCATGATCATGATCATCATCTTCATCATGACCATCATGATCATGATCATCATCTTCATCATGACCATCATGATCATCATGATCATCATCATCATCATCATGATCATCATAATCACGATCATCAACATGATCATGATCATTATCTTCATCATGATCATGATCATGATCATCATGATCAGGATCACGATCATCATTATCACGATCATGATCATCATCATCGTGATCATGATCATCATCTTCATAATCATCTTCATGATCATCATCATCATCGTGATCCAGATCATCATCATCATGATCGTCATCATCATCATGGTCATCATCATCTTCTTCATCATGATCCTCATCACCATCATCACGATCATGATCATTATGATCGTGATCATCATCATCGTGATCATCATGATCATGATCATCATGATCATTATCATGATCATTATCATCATGATCATGATTGTTATGATCTTAATCATGATCATCATCATCATCATGATCATCATGATCGTCATGATCATCATCATCATCATTATCATGATCATTATTATCATGATCATGATCGTTATGATCTTCATCATGATCATCATGATCATCATCATCATGATGATGATGATCATTATCATCATGATCATCATCATCATGATTATCATCATCATATGATCATGATCATGATCATCATGATCATGATCATGAACAAGATCAACATTATCATCATAATAATTATCATGATCATGATCATCATCATCATCATAATGATCATCATCGTGATCACATCATAATCATGATCATGATCATGATCATCAAAATCATCATAATGATCATCATTGTGATCATCATCATCAACATCATCACCATCATCATCATGATCATCATCATCATTATCATTATGATCATGATCATCATCAACAACATGATCGCCATGATCGTCATCATGATCATCATCAGCATCATTATTATCATCATCGTCATGATAATGATCATCATCATCACGGTCATCATCATCATGATCGTCATCATCATCATCATGATCATTATGATCATGATCTTCATGATCATCATCATCATGATCATCACCATCAAGATCATGATCATCTTAATGGACATAATCATCATCATCATCATCGTGATCATTATCATGATCATGATCATCATCATGATCATGATCATCATCTATATCATAACCATCATGATCATGATCATCGTCATGATCATCATCATGATCATCGTCATCATGATCTTCATGATCATGATCATGATCAGCATCTTCATCATGACCAACATGATCATGATCATCATCTTTATCATGACCATCATGATCATGATCATCATCATCATCATCATCATCATCATAATCACGATCATCATCATGATCATAATTATTATCTTCATCATGATCATGATCATGATCATCATGATCAGGATCATGTCATCATTATCATGATCATGATCATCATCATCGTGATCATGACCATCATCATCGTGATCCAAATCATCATCATCATGATCATCATCATCATCATGGTCATCATCATCATCTTCATCATGATCCTCATCACGATCATGTTCATTGTGATCGGGATCATCATGATCGTGATCATCATGATCATAGTCATCATCATTATCATGATCATTATCATCATGATCTTGATCGTCATCATCATCATCATCATCATCCTGATGATCATGATCATCATCATCATGGTAATCATGATCATCATGATCGTCATCATCATCATGGTCATCATCATCATCTTCATCATGATCCTCATCACCATCATCATGATCATGTTCATTGTGATCGTGATCATCATGATCATGATCATTATCATGATCATTATCATCATGATCATGATTTTTATGATCTTCATCATGATCATCATGATCATCATGATCGTCATGATCATGATCATCATCATTATCATGATCATTATTATCATGATCATGATCGTTATGATCTTCATCATGATCATCATCATCATCATCATCATCATCATCATGATCATTATCATCATGATCATCATCATCATGATTATCATCATCATATGATCATGATCATCATATTCATGATCATGATCATGAACAAGATCAACATTATCATCATAATCATGATCGTGATCATGATCATGATCATCATCATAATGATCATCATCGTGATCACATCATAATCATGATCATGATCATGATCATCATAATCATCATAATGATCATCATTGTGATCATCATCATCAACATCATCACCATCATCATCATGATCATGAACATCATCATTATCATTATTATCATGATCATCATCAACA
>JAHCLQ010000629.1:0-27464 GCA_023678885.1 Pogostemon cablin | reverse complement strand
TCGCTTGTTATGATCAACATTTCCTTCGTTTCATTGCATATTTCCTTCATTTTGATGCTCAATCGCTTGTTATGACGAACATTTCCTTCGTTTCGATGCATATTCTTCATTTTGATGCTTATTCGCTTGTTATGATCAATATTTTCTTCGTTTTCGATGCATATTCCTTCTTTATTATGCTCATTCGCTTGTTATGATAAAGATTCCTTAGTTTTGATACATATTTCTTTTCATTTTGATGCTTATTCTACATTTACGTCATATTTCCTTCATTTTGATGCTCATTAGATGTGATGATCATCATTTTTACGTTTTGATGCATATTTTCTTCATTTTGATGCTCATTCGCTTGTTATGAACAACTTTCCTTCGTTTCGATGCATATTCTTTCATTTTGATGCTCATTCGCTTGTTATGATCAACATTTCCTTCGTTTCGATGCATATTCCTTCATTTTGATGTTCATTCGCTTGTTATGATCAATATTTCCTTGTTTTGATGTATATTTCTTCATTTTGATGGTCATTAGCTTGTTATGATCAATATTTTCTTCGTTTCAATGCATATTTTCTTCATTTTGATGATCAATCGTTGTAATGACCAACATTTCCTTCGTTTCGATGCATATTCCTTCATTTTGATGTTCATTCGCTTGTTATGATCAATATTTCCTTCGTTTCGATGCATATTTCTTCATTTTGATTGTCATTAGCTTGTTATGATCAATATTTTCTTCGTTTCGATTCTTATTTTATCATTTTGATGCTCATTCTCTCATAACATCAACATTTCCTTTATTTTGATGCTCATTCGTTTGTTATGATCAACATTTCCTTCGTTTCGATGCATATTTCCTTCACTTTGATGTCATTTTCTGTTATCATAACATTATCTTCATTTCGATGCATATTTCCTTTATTTTGATGCTCATTCGATTGTTATGATCAACATTACCTTTGTTTTGATCCATATTCCTCATTTTGATGCTCATTCACTTGTTATGATCAACATTTCCTTCGTTTTGATGCATATTCCTTCATTATGATGCTCATTCTCTTGTTATGATCAACATTTCCTTCGTTTCAATGCATTATTTCTTCATTTTGATGCTCATTCGCTTGATATGATCAACATTTCCTTCGTTTTGATGAATATTCCTTCATTTTTATGCTCATTCGCTTGTTATAATCAACATTTCCTTCATTTCGATGTATATTTCCTTCATTTTGATGCCCATTCTCTAATTAAGTTCAACATTTCCATTAATTTGATTCTCATTCGCTTGTTATGATCATTATTTCCTTCGTTTTGATTGCATATTTACTTTATTTTAATGCTCATTCGCTTGTTATGATCAACTTTTCCTTCGTTTGGATGCATGTTTCCTTCATTTTGATGCTCATTCGCTTGTTATGATCCACATTACCTTCTTCGTTTCGTTGCTATTCCTTCATTTTGATGCTCATTTGCTTGTTATTATCAACATTTCATTCGTTTCGATGCATATTCCTTCATTTTAATGCTCATTCGCTTGTTACGATAAACATTTCCTTTGTTTCGATGCATATTTTCTTCATTTTGAAGCTCATTCTCTCATTACGATGAACATTTCCTTCGTTTTGATGCATATTTCTTCATTTTGATGCTCATTCGCTTGTTATAATCAACATTTCTTTGTTCCTATGCATATTTCCTTAATTTTGATGCTTATTCACTTGTTTATGATCAACATTCCTTCGTTTGGATACATGTTTTCTTTATTTTGATGACTTATTTTCTTGTTATGATCAACATTTTCTTCGTTTCGATGCATATTCCTTCATTATTATGCTCATTCGCTTGTTATGATCAAGATTTCCTTAGTTTTGATACATATTTCTTTCATTTTGATGCTTATTCTACCATTACGATCAATTATTTCCTTCATTCTGATGCTCATTAGCATGTTTGATCATCATTTTCTTCGTTTTGATGCATATTTCCTTTGATGCTCATTCGCTTGTTATGATAAACTTTCCTTCGTTTCGATGCATATTTCTTTCATTTTGATGTTCATTCGGTTGTTATGATCAACATTACCTTCGTTTCGATGCATATTCCTTTAATTTGATGCTCATTCACTTTGTTATGATCAACATTTCCTTCGTTTTTGAACACATATTCCTTCATTATGATGCTCATTCGCTTGTTATGATCAACATTTCCATCGTTTCAATACATATTTCCTTCATTTTGATGCTCAATCGCTTGTTATGACCACATTTCCTTCGTTTTTTTTCGATGCATATTCCTTCATTTTTGATGTTCATTCGCTTGTTATGATCAATATTTCCTTCGTTTCGATGCATATTTCTTCATTTTGATGGTCATTCGCTTGTTATGATCAACATTTTCTTCGTTTCGATGCATATTTCCTTCACTTGATGCTCATTTTTCTGTTATGATCAACATTATCTTCGTTTCGATGCATATTTTCCTTTATTTTGATGCTCATTCGCTTGTTATGATCAACATTTCTTCGTTTCGATGCTTATTTTCCTCATTTTGTTTCTCATTCTCTCATCACGATCAACATTTTCTTCATTTTGATGCTCATTCGCTTGTTATGATCAACATTTCCTTCGTTTCGATGCATATTTCCTTCATTTGATGTCATTTTCCTGTTATGATCAACATTTATCTTCGTTTCGATGCATATTTCCTTATTTTGATGCTCATTCACTTGTTATGATCAACATTTCCTTCGTTTCAATGCATATTTCCTTCATTTGATGCTCTTTCGCTTGTTATGATCACATTACCTTCGTTTTGATGCATATTCCTTCATTTTGATGCTCATTCACTTGTTTTTATGATCAACATTTCCTTCTTTTTGATGCATATTCCTTCATTATGATGCTCATTCGCTTGTTATGATCAACATTTACTTCATTTCAATGCATATTTCCTTCATTTTGATGCCCATTCTCTTATTATGATCAACATTTCCTTCGTTTTGATGAATATTCCTTCATTTTTGTGCTCATTCGCTTGTCATAATCAACATTTCCTTTGTTTCGATGTATATTTCCTTCATTTTGATGCCCATTCTCTAATACGTTCAACATTTCCATTAATTTGATTTCATTCAGTTGTTATGATCAATATTTCCTTCGTTTTGATTCATATTTACTTCATTTTAATGCTCATTCGCTTGTTATGATCAACTTTCCTTCGTTTGGATTCATGTTTCCTTCATTTTGATGCTCATTCGCTTGTTATGATCCACATTACCTTCGTTTCGTTGCATATTCCTTCATTTTGATGCTCATTTGCTTGTTATTATCAACATTTCATTCGTTTTCGATGCATATTCCTTCATTTTAATGCTCATTCGCTTGTTACGATAAACATTTCCTTTGTTTCGATGCATATTTTCTTCATTTTGAAGCTCATTCTCTCATTACGATGAACATTTCCTTCGTTTTGATGCTATTCCTTCATTTTGATGCTCATTCGCTTGTTATAATCAACATTTCCTTTGTTCCTATGCTATTTCCTTAATTTTGATGCTTATTCACTTGTTATGATCAACATTTCCTTCGTTTGGATGCATGTTTTCTTTATTTTGATGCTTATTCGCTTGTTATGATCAATATTTTCTTCGTTTCGATGCATATTCCTTTATTATTATGCTCATTCGCTTGTTATGATCAAGATTTCCTTAGTTTTGATACATATTTCTTTCATTTTGATGCTTATTCTATCATTACGATAATGAGCATCATTTTTTTCGTTTTGATGCATTATTTCTTTATTTTGATGCTCATTCGCTTGTTAATGTCAACTTTCCTTCGTTTCGATGCATATTTCTTTCATTTGATGCTCATTCGGTTGTTATGATCAACATTACCTTGGTTTTGATCGTATCCTTTCATTTTGATGCTCATTCACTTGTTATAATCAACATTTCCTTCGTTTTGATGCATATTCCTTCATTATGATGCTCATTCGGTTGTTATGATCAACATTTCCTTCGTTTCAATGCATATTTTCTTCATTTTGATGCTCAATCGCTTGTTATGACCAACATTCCTTCGTTTCGATGCATATTCCTTCATTTTGTTGTTCATTCGCTTGTTATGATCAATTTCCTTCGTTTCGATGCATATTTCTTCATTTTGATGGTCATTTGCTTGTTATGATCAATATTTTCTTCGTTTCGATGCTTATTTTCCTCATTTTGATGCTCATTCTCTCATCATGATCAACATTTCCTTTATTTTGATGCTTATTCGCTTGTTATGATCAAAATTTCCTTCGTTTCGATGCATATTTCCTTTACTTAGATGCTCATTTTCTTGTTATGATCAACATTATCTTCGTTTCGATGCATATTTCCTTTATTTTGATGCTCATTCGCTTGTTATGATCAACATTACCTTCGTTTTGATGCATATTCCTTCATTTGGATGCTCATTCACTTGTTATGATCAACATTTCCTTCGTTTTGATGCATATTCCTTCATTATGAAGCTCATTCGCTTGTTATGATCAACAATTCCTTCGTTTCAATGCATATTTCCTTCATTTTGATGCTCATTCCTTGTTTATGATCACATTTCCTTGTTTTGATGAATTTTCCTTCATTTTTGTGCTCATTCGCTTTTTATAATACATTTCCTTTATTTCGATGTTATTTCCTTCATTTGATGCCCATTCTCTAATTACGCTCTACATTTCCATTAATTTGATTCTCATTCGCTTGTTATGATTAACATTTCCTTCGTTTTGATTCATATTTACTACATTTTAATGCTCATTCGCTTGTTATGATCAACTTTCCTTCGTTTGGATGCTTGTTTCCTTCATTTTGATGCTCATTCCTTGTTATGATCCACATTACCTTCGTTTTCGTTGCATATTCCTTTATTTTGATGCTTATTTGCTTGTTATGATCAACATTTCCTTTGTTTCAATGCATATTCCTTCATTTTAATGCTCATTCGCTTGTTACGATAACATTTCCTTGTTTTGATGCATATTTTCTTCATTTTGAAGCTCATTCTCTCATTACGATGAACATTTCCTTCGTTTTGATGCATATTCCTTCATTTTGATGCTCATTCGCTTGTTATAATCAATATTTCCTTTGTTCCTATGCATATTTCCTTAATTTTGATGCTTATTCACTTGTTATGATCAACATTTCCTTCGTTTGGATGCATGTTTTCTTTATTTTGATGCTTATTCGCTTGTTATGATCAACATTTTCTTCGTTTCGATGCATATTCCTTCATTATTATGCTCATTATGTTATGATCACATTTCCTTAGTTTTGATATATATTTCTTTCATTTTGATGCTTATTTATCATTACGATCAATATTTCCTCATTTGATGCTCATTAGCTTGTTATGATCAGATTTCCTTAGTTTTGATATATATTTCTTTCATTTTGATGCTTATTCTATCATTACGATCAATATTTCCTTCATTTTGATGCTCATTAGCTTGTTATGATCATCATTTTCTTCGTTTTGATGCATATTTCCTTTATTTTGATGCTCATTCGCTTGTTATGATCGACTTTCTTCGTTTCGATGCATATTTCTTTTATTTTGATGCTCATTCGGTTGTTATGATCAACATTACCTTCGTTTTCGATGCATATTCCTTCATTTTGATGCTCATTCACTTGTTATAATCAACATTTCCTTCGTTTTGATGCATATTCCTTCATTATGATGCTCATTCGCTTGTTATGATCAACATTTCCTTCGTTTCAATGCATATTTCCTTCATTTTGATGCTCAATTCTTGTTATGACCAACATTTCCTTCGTTTCGATGCATATTCCTTCATTTTGATGTTCATTCGCTTGTTATGATCAATATTTCCTTCGTTTTCGATGCATATTTCTTCATTTTGATGGTCATTCGCTTGTTTATGATCAACCATTTTTCTTCGTTTCGATGCTTATTTTCCTCATTTTGTTCTCATTCTTCCGTCCGATCATATTTCTTCATTTTGATGCTCATTCGCTTGTTATGATCAACATTTCCTTCGTTTTCGATGCATATTTCCTTCATTTTGATGCTCATTCCTTGTTATGATCCACATTACATTCGTTTCGTTGCATATTCCTTCATTTTGATGCTCATTTGCTTGTTATGATCAACATTTCCTTTGTTTCAATGCATATTCCTTCATTTAATGCTCATTCGCTTGTTACGATAAACATTTCCTTTGTTTCGATGCATATTTTCTTCATTTTGAAGCTCATTCTCTCATTACGATGAACATTTCCTTCGTTTTGATGCATATTCCTTCATTTTGATGCTCATTCGCTTGTTATAATCAACATTTCCTTTGTTCCTATTCATATTTCCTTAATTTTGATGCTTATTCACTTGTTATGATCAACATTTCCTTCGTTTGGATGCATGTTTTCTTCATTTTGATGTTTATTCGCCTGTTATGATCAATATTTTCTTCGTTTCGATGCATATTCCTTCATTATTATGCTCATTCGCTTGTTATGATTAGGATTTCCTTAGTTTTGATACATATTTCTTTCATTTTGATGCTTATTCTATCATTACGATCAATATTTCCTTCATTTTGATGCTCATTAGCTTGTTATGATCATCATTTTCTTCGTTTTGATGCATATTTCCTTCATTTTGATGCTCATTCGCTTGTTATGATCAACTTTCCTTCGTTTCGATGCATATTTCCTTCATTTTGATTCTCATTCGGTTGTTATGATTAACATTACCTTCGTTTCGATGCATATTCCTTCATTTTGATGCTCATTCACTTGTTATGATCAACTTTTCCTTCGTTTTGACGCATATTCCTTCATTATGATGCTCATTCACTTGTTATGATCAACATTTCCTTCGTTTCAATGCATATTTCCTTCATTTTGATGCTCATTCGCTTGTTATGATCAATATTTCCTTCGTTTTGATGAATATTTCTTCATTTTTGTGCTCATTCGCTTGTTATAATCAACATTTCCTTCGTTTCGATATATATTTCCTTTATTTTGATGCCTGTTCTCTTATTACGTTCAATATTTGCTTTAATTTGATTTTCTTCACTTGTTATGATCAACATTTCCTTCATTTTGATGCATATTTACTTTATTTTGATGCTCATTCGCTTGTTATGATCAACATTTCCTTCGTTTTGATGCATATTTCCTTCATTTCGATGCTCATTCGTTCGTTATAAACAACAATTCTTTCCTTTTGATGCATATTTTCTTCATTTTGATGCTCATTCTCTCATTACGATCAACATTTCCTTCATTTTGATGATCATTCGGTTGTTACGATCAATATTTTTTATGTTTCGTTGCATATTTCCTTCATTTTGATGCTCATTCGCTTGTTATGACCAACATTTGCTTAGTTTCGATGCATATTCCTTCATTTTGATGTTCATTCGCTTGTTATGATCAATATTTCCTTCGTTTCGATGCATATTTCTTCATTTTGATGGTCATTCGCTTGTTATGATCAACATTTTCTTCGTTTCGATGCTTATTTTCCTCATTTTGATGCTCATTCTCTCATCACGATCAACATTTCCTTCATTTTGATGTTTATTCGCTTGTTATGATCAACATTTCCTTCGTTTCGATGCATATTTCCTTCACTTTGATGCTCATTTTCCTATTATGATCAACATGTCCTTTTTTCGATGCATATTCCTTCATTTTGATGCTCATTCACTTGTTATGATCAACATTTCCTTTGTTTTGATGTATATTCCTTCATTATGATGCTCATTCGCTTGTTATGATCAACATTTCCTTCGTTTCAATGCATATTTCCTTCATTTTGATGCTCAATCGCTTGTTATGACGAACATTTCCTTCGTTTCGATGCATATTCCTTCATTTTGATGCTTATTCGCTTGTTATGATCAATATTTTCTTCGTTTCGATGCATATTCCTTCATTATTATGCTCATTCGCTTGTTATGATAAAGATTTCCTTAGTTTTGATACATATTTCTTTCATTTTGATGCTTATTCTACCATTACGATCAATATTTCCTTCATTTTGATGCTCATTAGCATGTTATGATCATCATTTTCTACGTTTTGATGCATATTTCCTTCATTTTGATGCTCATTCGCTTGTTATGAACAACTTTCCTTCGTTTCGATGCATATTTCTTTCATTTTGATGCTCATTCGCTTGTTATGATCAACATTACCTTCGTTTCGATGCATATTCCTTCATTTTGATGTTCATTCGCTTGTTATGATCAATATTTCCTTCGTTTCGATGTATATTTCTTCATTTTGATGGTCATTAGCTTGTTATGATCAATATTTTCTTCGTTTCAATGCATATTTTCTTCATTTTGATGCTCAATCGCTTGTAATGACCAACATTTCCTTCGTTTCGATGCATATTCCTTCATTTTGATGTTCATTCGCTTGTTATGATCAATATTTCCTTCGTTTCGATGCATATTTCTTCATTTTGATGGTCATTAGCTTGTTATGATCAATATTTTCTTCGTTTCGATTCTTATTTTACTCATTTTGATGCTCATTCTCTCATAACAATCAACATTTCCTTTATTTTGATGCTCATTCGTTTGTTATGATCAACATTTCCTTCGTTTCGATGCATATTTCCTTCACTTTGATGATCATTTTCCTGTTATCATCAACATTATCTTCATTTCGATGCATATTTCCTTTATTTTGATGCTCATTCGCTTTTGTTATGATCAATTACCTTTGTTTTGATCCATATTCCTTCATTTTGATGCTCATTCACTTGTTATGATCAACATTTCCTTCGTTTTGATGCATATTCCTTCATTACGATGCTCATTCTCTTATTATTATGATCAACATTTCCTTCGTTTCAATGCATATTTCCTTCATTTTGATGCTCATTCGCTTGATATGATCAACATTTCCTTCGTTTTGATGTATATTCCTTCATTTTTATGCACATTCGCTTGTTATAATCAACATTTCCTTCATTTCGATGTATATTTCCTTCATTTTGATGCCCATTCTCTAATTAAGTTCAACATTTCCATTAATTTGATTCTCATTCGCTTGTTATGATCAATATTTCCTTCGTTTTGATTCATATTTACTTTATTTTAATGCTCATTCGCTTGTTATGATCAACTTTTCCTTCGTTTGGATGCATGTTTCCTTCATTTTGATGCTCATTCGCTTGTTATGATCCACATTACCTTCGTTTCGTTGCATATTCCTTCATTTTGATGCTCATTTGCTTGTTATTATCAACATTTCATTCGTTTCGATGCATATTCCTTCATTTTAATGCTCATTCGCTTGTTACGATAAACATTTCCTTTGTTTCGATGCATATTTTCTTCATTTTGAAGCTCATTCTCTCATTACGATGAACATTTCCTTCGTTTTGATGCATATTTCTTCATTTTGATGCTCATTCGCTTGTTATAATCAAATTTCCTTTGTTCCTATGCATATTTCCTTAATTTTGATGCTTATTCACTTGTTATGATCAACATTTCCTTCGTTTGGATACATGTTTTCTTTATTTTGATGCTTATTTTCTTGTTATGATCAACATTTTCTTCGTTTCGATGCATATTCCTTCATTATTATGCTCATTCGCTTGTTATGATCAAGATTTCCTTAGTTTTGATACATATTTCTTTCATTTTGATGCTTATTCCACCATTACGATCAATATTTCCTTCATTTGATGCTCATTAGCATGTTATGATCATCATTTTCTTCGTTTTGATGCATATTTCCTTTGATGCTCATTCGCTTGTTATGATAAACTTTCCTTCGTTTCGATGCATATTTCTTTCATTTTGATGTTCATTCGGTTGTTATGATCAACATTACCTTCGTTTCGATGCATATTCCTTAATTTTGATGCTCATTCACTTGTTATGATCAACATTTCCTTCGTTTTGACACATATTCCTTCATTATGATGCTCATTCGCTTGTTATGATCAACATTCCATCGTTTCAATACATATTTCCTTCATTTTGATGCTCAATCGCTTGTTATGACCAACATTTCCTTCGTTTCGATGCATATTCCTTCATTTTGATGTTCATTCGCTTGTTATGATCAATATTTCCTTCGTTTCGATGCATATTTCGTCATTTTGATGGTCATTCGCTTGTTATGATCAACATTTTCTTCGTTTCGATGCATATTTCCTTCACTTTGATGCTCATTTTCCTGTTATGATCAACATTATCTTCGTTTCGATGCATATTTCCTTTATTTTGATGCTCATTCGCTTGTTATGATCAACATTTCCTTCGTTTCGATGCTTATTTTCCTCATTTTGTTTCTCATTCTCTCATCACGATCAACATTTCCTTCATTTTGATGCTCATTCGCTTGTTATGATCAACATTTCCTTCGTTTCGATGCATATTTCCTTCACTTTGATGCTCATTTTCCTGTTATGATCAACATTATCTTCGTTTCGATGCATATTTCCTTTATTTTGATGCTCATTCCCTTGTTATGATCAACATTTCCTTCGTTTCAATGCATATTTCCTTCATTTTGATGCTCTTTCGCTTGTTATGATCAACATTACCTTCGTTTTGATGCATATTCCTTCATTTTGATGCTCATTCACTTGTTATGATCAACATTTCCTTCTTTTTGATGCATATTCCTTCATTATGATGCTCATTCGCTTGTTATGATCAACATTTACTTCATTTCAATGCATATTTCCTTCATTTTGATGCCCATTCTCTTATTATGATCAACATTTCCTTCGTTTTGATGAATATTCCTTCATTTTTGTGCTCATTCGCTTGTCATAATCAACATTTCCTTTGTTTCGATGTATATTTCCTTCATTTTGATGCCCATTCTCTAATTACGTTCAACATTTCCATTAATTTGATTCTCATTCAGTTGTTATGATCAATATTTCCTTCGTTTTGATTCATATTTACTTCATTTTAATGCTCATTCGCTTGTTATGATCAACTTTTCCTTCGTTTGGATTCATGTTTCCTTCATTTTGATGCTCATTCGCTTGTTATGATCCACATTACCTTCGTTTCGTTGCATATTCCTTCATTTTGATGCTCATTTGCTTGTTATTATCAACATTTCATTCGTTTCGATGCATATTCCTTCATTTTAATGCTCATTCGCTTGTTACGATAAACATTTCCTTTGTTTCGATGCATATTTTCTTCATTTTGAAGCTCATTCTCTCATTACGATGAACATTTCCTTCGTTTTGATGCATATTCCTTCATTTTGATGCTCATTCGCTTGTTATAATCAACATTTCCTTTGTTCCTATGCATATTTCCTTAATTTTGATGCTTATTCACTTGTTATGATCAACATTTCCTTCGTTTGGATGCATGTTTTCTTTATTTTGATGCTTATTCGCTTGTTATGATCAATATTTTCTTCGTTTCGATGCATATTCCTTTATTATTATGCTCATTCGCTTGTTATGATCAAGATTTCCTTAGTTTTGATACATATTTCTTTCATTTTGATGCTTATTCTATCATTACGATAATGAGCATCATTTTTTTCGTTTTGATGCATATTTCCTTTATTTTGATGCTCATATCGCTTGTTAATGTCAACTTTCCTTCGTTTCGATGCATATTTCTTTCATTTGATGCACATTCGGTTGTTATGATCAACGTTACCTTGGTTTTGATGCGTATTCCTTCATTTTGATGCTCATTCACTTGTTATAATCAACATTTCCTTCGTTTTGATGCATATTCCTTCATTATGATGCTCATTCGGTTGTTATGATCAACATTTCCTTCGTTTCAATGCATATTTTCTTCATTTTGATGCTCAATCGCTTGTTATGACCAACATTTCCTTCGTTTCGATGTATATTCCTTCATTTTGTTGTTCATTCGCTTGTTATGATCAATATTTCCTTCGTTTCGATGCATATTTCTTCATTTTGATGGTCATTAGCTTGTTATGATCAATATTTTCTTCGTTTCGATGCTTATTTTCCTCATTTTGATGCTCATTCTCTCATCATGATCAACATTTCCTTTATTTTGATGCTTATTCGCTTGTTATGATCAAAATTTCCTTCGTTTCGATGCATATTTCCTTTACTTAGATGCTCATTTTCTTGTTATGATCAACATTATCTTCGTTTCGATGCATATTTCCTTTATTTTGATGCTCATTCGCTTGTTATGATCAACATTACCTCCGTTTTGATGCATATTCCTTCATTTGGATGCTCATTCACTTGTTATGATCAACATTTCCTTCGTTTTGATGCATATTCCTTCATTATGAAGCTCATTCGCTTGTTATGATCAACAATTCCTTCGTTTCAATGCATATTTCCTTCATTTTGATGCTCATTCCTTGTTATGATCAACATTTCCTTTGTTTTGATGAATTTTCCTTCATTTTGTGCTCATTCGCTTTTTATAATCAACATTTCCTTTATTTCGATGTATATTTCCTTCATATTGATGCCCATTCTCTAATTACGCTCTACATTTCCATTAATTTGATTCTCATTCGCTTGTTATGATTAACATTTCCTTCGTTTTGATTCATATTTACTACATTTTAATGCTCATTCGCTTGTTATGATCAACTTTTCCTTCGTTTGGATGCATGTTTCCTTCATTTTGATGCTCATTCCCTGTTATGATCCACATTACCTTCGTTTCGTTGCATATTCCTTCATTTTGATGCTTATTTGCTTGTTATGATCAACATTTCCTTTGTTTCAATGCATATTCCTTCATTTTAATGCTCATTCGCTTGTTACGATAAACATTTCCTTTGTTTTGATGCATATTTTCTTCATTTTGAAGCTCATTCTCTCATTACGATGAACATTTCCTTCGTTTTGATGCATATTCCTTCATTTTGATGCTCATTCGCTTGTTATAATCAATATTTCCTTTGTTCCTATGCATATTTCCTTAATTTTGATGCTTATTCACTTGTTATGATCAACATTTCCTTCGTTTGGATGCATGTTTTCTTTATTTTGATGCTTATTCGCTTGTTATGATCAACATTTTCTTCGTTTCGATGCATATTCCTTCATTATTATGCTCATTCGCATGTTATGATCAGATTTCCTTAGTTTTGATACATATTTCTTTCATTTGATGCTTATTCTATCATTACGATCAATATTTCCTTCATTTTGATGCTCATTAGCTTGTTATGATCATCATTTTCTTCGTTTTGATGCATATTTCCTTTATTTTGATGCTCATTCGCTTGTTATGATCGACTTTCCTTCGTTTCGATGCATATTTCTTTCATTTTGATGCTCATTCGGTTGTTATGATCAACATTACCTTCGTTTCGATGCATATTCCTTCATTTTGATGCTCATTCACTTGTTATAATCAACATTTCCTTCGTTTTGATGCATATTCCTTCATTATGATGCTCATTCGCTTGTTATGATCAACATTTCCTTCGTTTCAATGCATATTTCCTTCATTTTGATGCTCAATCTCTTGTTATGACCAACATTTCCTTCGTTTCGATGCATATTCCTTCATTTTGATGTTCATTCGCTTGTTATGATCAATATTTCCTTCGTTTCGATGCATATTTCTTCATTTTGATGGTCATTCGCTTGTTATGATCAACATTTTCTTCGTTTCGATGCTTATTTTCCTCATTTTGTTTCTCATTCTCTCGTCACGATCAACATTTCCTTCATTTTGATGCTCATTCGCTTGTTATGATCAACATTTCCTTCGTTTCGAAGCATATTTCCTTCATTTTGATGCTCATTCCCTTGTTATGATCCACATTACATTCGTTTCGTTGCATATTCCTTCATTTTGATGCTCATTTGCTTGTTATGATCAACATTTCCTTTGTTTCAATGCATATTCCTTCATTTAATGCTCATTCGCTTGTTACGATAAACATTTCCTTTGTTTCGATGCATATTTTCTTCATTTTGAAGCTCATTCTCTCATTACGATGAACATTTCCTTCGTTTTGATGCATATTCCTTCATTTTGATGCTCATTCGCTTGTTATAATCAACATTTCCTTTGTTCCTATTCATATTTCCTTAATTTTGATGCTTATTCACTTGTTATGATCAACATTTCCTTCGTTTGGATGCATGTTTTCTTCATTTTGATGTTTATTCGCCTGTTATGATCAATATTTTCTTCGTTTCGATGCATATTCCTTCATTATTATGCTCATTCGCTTGTTATGATTAGGATTTCCTTAGTTTTGATACATATTTCTTTCATTTTGATGCTTATTCTATCATTACGATCAATATTTCCTTCATTTTGATGCTCATTAGCTTGTTATGATCATCATTTTCTTCGTTTTGATGCATATTTCCTTCATTTTGATGCTCATTCGCTTGTTATGATCAACTTTCCTTCGTTTCGATGCATATTTCCTTCATTTTGATTCTCATTCGGTTGTTATGATTAACATTACCTTCGTTTCGATGCATATTCCTTCATTTTGATGCTCATTCACTTGTTATGATCAACTTTTCCTTCGTTTTGACGCATATTCCTTCATTATGATGCTCATATCACTTGTTATGATCAACATTTCCTTCGTTTCAATGCATATTTCCTTCATTTTGATGCTCATTTCGCTTGTTATGATCAATATTTCCTTCGTTTTGATGAATATTTCTTCATTTTTGTGCTCATTCGCTTGTTATAATCAACATTTCCTTCGTTTCGATATATATTTCCTTTATTTTGATGCCTGTTCTCTTATTACGTTCAATATTTGCTTTAATTTGATTTTCTTCACTTGTTATGATCAACATTTCCTTCATTTTGATGCATATTTACTTTATTTTGATGCTCATTCGCTTGTTATGATCAACATTTCCTTCGTTTTGATGCATATTTCCTTCATTTCGATGCTCATTATCGTTCGTTATAAACAACAATTCTTTCCTTTTGATGCATATTTTCTTCATTTTGATGCTCATTCTCTCATTACGATCAACATTTCCTTCATTTTGATGATCATATCGGTTGTTACGATCAATATTTTTTATGTTTCGTTGCATATTTCCTTCATTTTGATGCTCATTCGCTTGTTATGACCAACATTTGCTTAGTTTCGATGCATATTCCTTCATTTTGATGTTCATTCGCTTGTTATGATCAATATTTCCTTCGTTTCGATGCATATTTCTTCATTTTGATGGTCATTCGCTTGTTATGATCAACATTTTCTTCGTTTCGATGCTTATTTTCCTCATTTTGATGCTCATTCTCTCATCACGATCAACATTTCCTTCATTTTGATGTTTATTCGCTTGTTATGATCAACATTTCCTTCGTTTCGATGCATATTTCCTTCACTTTGATGCTCATTTTCCTATTATGATCAACATGTCCTTTTTTCGATGCATATTCCTTCATTTTGATGCTCATTCACTTGTTATGATCAACATTTCCTTTGTTTTGATGTATATTCCTTCATTATGATGCTCATATCGCTTGTTATGATCAACATTTCCTTCGTTTCAATGCATATTTCCTTCATTTTGATGCTCAATCGCTTGTTATGACGAACATTTCCTTCGTTTCGATGCATATTCCTTCATTTTGATGCTTATTCGCTTGTTATGATCAATATTTTCTTCGTTTCGATGCATATTCCTTCATTATTATGCTCATTCGCTTGTTATGATAAAGATTTCCTTAGTTTTGATACATATTTCTTTCATTTTGATGCTTATTCTACCATTACGATCAATATTTCCTTCATTTTGATGCTCATTAGCATGTTATGATCATCATTTTCTACGTTTTGATGCATATTTCCTTCATTTTGATGCTCATTCGCTTGTTATGAACAACTTTCCTTCGTTTCGATGCATATTTCTTTCATTTTGATGCTCATTCGCTTGTTATGATCAACATTACCTTCGTTTCGATGCATATTCCTTCATTTTGATGTTCATTCGCTTGTTATGATCAATATTTCCTTCGTTTCGATGTATATTTCTTCATTTTGATGGTCATTAGCTTGTTATGATCAATATTTTCTTCGTTTCAATGCATATTTTCTTCATTTTGATGCTCAATCGCTTGTAATGACCAACATTTCCTTCGTTTCGATGCATATTCCTTCATTTTGATGTTCATTCGCTTGTTATGATCAATATTTCCTTCGTTTCGATGCATATTTCTTCATTTTGATGGTCATTAGCTTGTTATGATCAATATTTTCTTCGTTTCGATTCTTATTTTACTCATTTTGATGCTCATTCTCTCATAACAATCAACATTTCCTTATTTTGATGCTCATTCGTTTGTTATGATCAACATTTCCTTCGTTTCGATGCATATTTCCTTCACTTTGATGATCATTTTCCTGTTATCATCAACATTATCTTCATTTCGATGCATATTTCCTTTATTTTGATGCTCATTCGCTTGTTATGATCAACATTACCTTTGTTTTGATCCATATTCCTTCATTTTGATGCTCATTCACTTGTTATGATCAACATTTCCTTCGTTTTGATGCATATTCCTTCATTACGATGCTCATTCTCTTATTATGATCAACATTTCCTTCGTTTCAATGCATATTTCCTTCATTTTGATGCTCATATCGCTTGATATGATCAACATTTCCTTCGTTTTGATGTATATTCCTTCATTTTTATGCACATTCGCTTGTTATAATCAACATTTCCTTCATTTCGATGTATATTTCCTTCATTTTGATGCCCATTCTCTAATTAAGTTCAACATTTCCATTAATTTGATTCTCATTCGCTTGTTATGATCAATATTTCCTTCGTTTTGATTCATATTTACTTTATTTTAATGCTCATTCGCTTGTTATGATCAACTTTTCCTTCGTTTGGATGCATGTTTCCTTCATTTTGATGCTCATTCGCTTGTTATGATCCACATTACCTTCGTTTCGTTGCATATTCCTTCATTTTGATGCTCATTTGCTTGTTATTATCAACATTTCATTCGTTTCGATGCATATTCCTTCATTTTAATGCTCATTCGCTTGTTACGATAAACATTTCCTTTGTTTCGATGCATATTTTCTTCATTTTGAAGCTCATTCTCTCATTACGATGAACATTTCCTTCGTTTTGATGCATATTTCTTCATTTTGATGCTCATTCGCTTGTTATAATCAAATTTCCTTTGTTCCTATGCATATTTCCTTAATTTTGATGCTTATTCACTTGTTATGATCAACATTTCCTTCGTTTGGATACATGTTTTCTTTATTTTGATGCTTATTTTCTTGTTATGATCAACATTTTCTTCGTTTCGATGCATATTCCTTCATTATTATGCTCATTCGCTTGTTATGATCAAGATTTCCTTAGTTTTGATACATATTTCTTTCATTTTGATGCTTATTCCACCATTACGATCAATATTTCCTTCATTCTGATGCTCATTAGCATGTTATGATCATCATTTTCTTCGTTTTGATGCATATTTCCTTTGATGCTCATTCGCTTGTTATGATAAACTTTCCTTCGTTTCGATGCATATTTCTTTCATTTTGATGTTCATAATCGGTTGTTATGATCAACATTACCTTCGTTTCGATGCATATTCCTTAATTTTGATGCTCATTCACTTGTTATGATCAACATTTCCTTCGTTTTGACACATATTCCTTCATTATGATGCTCATTCGCTTGTTATGATCAACATTTCCATCGTTTCAATACATATTTCCTTCATTTTGATGCTCAATCGCTTGTTATGACCAACATTTCCTTCGTTTCGATGCATATTCCTTCATTTTGATGTTCATTCTCGCTTGTTATGATCAATATTTCCTTCGTTTCGATGCATATTTCGTCATTTTGATGGTCATTCGCTTGTTATGATCAACATTTTCTTCGTTTCGATGCATATTTCCTTCACTTTGATGCTCATTTTCCTGTTATGATCAACATTATCTCGTTTCGATGCATATTTCCTTTATTTTGATGCTCATTCGCTTGTTATGATCAACATTTCCTTCGTTTCGATGCTTATTTTCCTCATTTTGTTTCTCATTCTCTCATCACGATCAACATTTCCTTCATTTTGATGCTCATTCGCTTGTTATGATCAACATTTCCTTCGTTTCGATGCATATTTCCTTCACTTTGATGCTCATTTTCCTGTTATGATCAACATTATCTTCGTTTCGATGCATATTTCCTTTATTTTGATGCTCATTCACTTGTTATGATCAACATTTCCTTCGTTTCAATGCATATTTCCTTCATTTTGATGCTCTTTCGCTTGTTATGATCAACATTACCTTCGTTTTGATGCATATTCCTTCATTTTGATGCTCATTCACTTGTTATGATCAACATTTCCTTCTTTTTGATGCATATTCCTTCATTATGATGCTCATATCGCTTGTTATGATCAACATTTACTTCATTTCAATGCATATTTCCTTCATTTTGATGCCCATTCTCTTATTATGATCAACATTTCCTTCGTTTTGATGAATATTCCTTCATTTTTGTGCTCATTCGCTTGTCATAATCAACATTTCCTTTGTTTCGATGTATATTTCCTTCATTTTGATGCCCATTCTCTAATTACGTTCAACATTTCCATTAATTTGATTCTCATTCAGTTGTTATGATCAATATTTCCTTCGTTTTGATTCATATTTACTTCATTTTAATGCTCATATCGCTTGTTATGATCAACTTTTCCTTCGTTTGGATTCATGTTTCCTTCATTTTGATGCTCATATCGCTTGTTATGATCCACATTACCTTCGTTTCGTTGCATATTCCTTCATTTTGATGCTCATTTGCTTGTTATTATCAACATTTCATTCGTTTCGATGCATATTCCTTCATTTTAATGCTCATTCGCTTGTTACGATAAACATTTCCTTTGTTTCGATGCATATTTTCTTCATTTTGAAGCTCATTCTCTCATTACGATGAACATTTCCTTCGTTTTGATGCATATTCCTTCATTTTGATGCTCATATCGCTTGTTATAATCAACATTTCCTTTGTTCCTATGCATATTTCCTTAATTTTGATGCTTATTCACTTGTTATGATCAACATTTCCTTCATTTGGATGCATGTTTTCTTTATTTTGATGCTTATTCGCTTGTTATGATCAATATTTTCTTCGTTTCGATGCATATTCCTTTATTATTATGCTCATTCGCTTGTTATGATCAAGATTTCCTTAGTTTTGATACATATTTCTTTCATTTTGATGCTTATTCTATCATTACGATAATGAGCATCATTTTTTTCGTTTTGATGCATATTTCCTTTATTTTGATGCTCATTCGCTTGTTAATGTCAACTTTCCTTCGTTTCGATGCATATTTCTTTCATTTGATGCTCATTCGGTTGTTATGATCAACGTTACCTTGGTTTTGATGCGTATTCCTTCATTTTGATGCTCATTCACTTGTTATAATCAACATTTCCTTCGTTTTGATGCATATTCCTTCATTATGATGCTCATTCGGTTGTTATGATCAACATTTCCTTCGTTTCAATGCATATTTTCTTCATTTTGATGCTCAATCGCTTGTTATGACCAACATTTCCTTCGTTTCGATGTATATTCCTTCATTTTGTTGTTCATTCGCTTGTTATGATCAATATTTCCTTCGTTTCGATGCATATTTCTTCATTTTGATGGTCATTAGCTTGTTATGATCAATATTTTCTTCGTTTCGATGCTTATTTTCCTCATTTTGATGCTCATTCTCTCATCATGATCAACATTTCCTTTATTTTGATGCTTATTCGCTTGTTATGATCAAAATTTCCTTCGTTTCGATGCATATTTCCTTTACTTAGATGCTCATTTTCTTGTTATGATCAACATTATCTTCGTTTCGATGCATATTTCCTTTATTTTGATGCTCATTCTCGCTTGTTATGATCAACATTACCTCCGTTTTGATGCATATTCCTTCATTTGGATGCTCATTCACTTGTTATGATCAACATTTCCTTCGTTTTGATGCATATTCCTTCATTATGAAGCTCATTCGCTTGTTATGATCAACAATTCCTTCGTTTCAATGCATATTTCCTTCATTTTGATGCTCATATCCTTGTTATGATCAACATTTCCTTTGTTTTGATGAATTTTCCTTCATTTTTGTGCTCATTCGCTTTTTATAATCAACATTTCCTTTATTTCGATGTATATTTCCTTCATATTGATGCCCATTCTCTAATTACGCTCTACATTTCCATTAATTTGATTCTCATTCGCTTGTTATGATTAACATTTCCTTCGTTTTGATTCATATTTACTACATTTTAATGCTCATTCGCTTGTTATGATCAACTTTTCCTTCGTTTGGATGCATGTTTCCTTCATTTTGATGCTCATATCCCTTGTTATGATCCACATTACCTTCGTTTCGTTGCATATTCCTTCATTTTGATGCTTATTTGCTTGTTATGATCAACATTTCCTTTGTTTCAATGCATATTCCTTCATTTTAATGCTCATTCGCTTGTTACGATAAACATTTCCTTTGTTTTGATGCATATTTTCTTCATTTTGAAGCTCATTCTCTCATTACGATGAACATTTCCTTCGTTTTGATGCATATTCCTTCATTTTGATGCTCATTCGCTTGTTATAATCAATATTTCCTTTGTTCCTATGCATATTTCCTTAATTTTGATGCTTATTCACTTGTTATGATCAACATTTCCTTCGTTTGGATGCATGTTTTCTTTATTTTGATGCTTATTCGCTTGTTATGATCAACATTTTCTTCGTTTCGATGCATATTCCTTCATTATTATGCTCATTCGCATGTTATGATCAAGATTTCCTTAGTTTTGATACATATTTCTTTCATTTTGATGCTTATTCTATCATTACGATCAATATTTCCTTCATTTTGATGCTCATTAGCTTGTTATGATCAGATCTTAGTTTTGATATATATTTCTTCATGTGATGCTTATTCATTTCATCAATATTTCCTTCATTTGATGCTCATTAGCTTGTTATGATCATCATTTTCTTCGTTTTGATGCATATTCCTTTATTTTGATGCTCATTCGCTTGTTATGATCGACTTTCCTTCGTTTGATGCATATTCTTTCAT
Source organism: Pogostemon cablin (assembly GCA_023678885.1). Lineage (NCBI taxonomy): Eukaryota > Viridiplantae > Streptophyta > Magnoliopsida > Lamiales > Lamiaceae > Pogostemon > Pogostemon cablin. Next base: position 6,350 of record JAHCLQ010000629.1, on the reverse strand, counting down.
TTTGATGCTCATTCGGTTGTTATGATCAACATTACCTTCGTTTCGATGCATATTCCTTCATTTTGATGCTCATATCACTTGTTATAATCAACATTTCCTTCGTTTTGATGCATATTCCTTCATTATGATGCTCATATCGCTTGTTATGATCAACATTTCCTTCGTTTCAATGCATATTTCCTTCATTTTGATGCTCAATCTCTTGTTATGACCAACATTTCCTTCGTTTCGATGCATATTCCTTCATTTTGATGTTCATTTCGCTGTTATGATCAATATTTCCTTCGTTTCGATGCATATTTCTTCATTTTGATGTCCATTCGCTTGTTATGATCAACATTTTCTTCGTTTTCGATGCTTATTTTCCTCATTTTGTTTCTCATTCTCTCGTCACGATCAACATTTCCTTCATTTGATGCTCATTCGCTTGTTATGATCAACATTTCCTTCGTTTCGAAGCATATTTCCTTCATTTTGATGCTCATTCTTCCTTGTTATGATCCACATTACATTCGTTTCGTTGCATATTCCTTCATTTTGATGCTCATATGCTTGTTATGATCAACATTTCCTTTGTTTCAATGCATATTCCTTCATTTAATGCTCATTCGCTTGTTACGATAAACATTTCCTTTGTTTCGATGCATATTTTCTTCATTTTGAAGCTCATTCTCTCATTACGATGAACATTTCCTTCGTTTTGATGCATATTCCCTTCATTTTGATGCTCATTCGCTTGTTATAATCAACATTTCCTTTGTTCCTATTCATATTTCCTTAATTTTGATGCTTATTCACTTGTTATGATCAACATTTCCTTCGTTTGGATGCATGTTTTCTTCATTTTGATGTTTATTTCGCCTGTTTATGATCAATATTTTCTTCGTTTCGATGCATATTCCTTCATTATTATGCTCATTCGCTTGTTATGATTAGGATTTCCTTAGTTTTGATACATATTTCTTTCATTTTGATGCTTATTCTATCATTACGATCAATATTTCCTTCATTTTGATGCTCATTAGCTTGTTATGATCATCATTTTCTTCGTTTTGATGCATATTTCCTTCATTTTGATGCTCATTCGCTTGTTATGATCAACTTTCCTTCGTTTCGATGCATATTTCCTTCATTTTGATTCTCATTCGGTTGTTATGATTAACATTACCTTCGTTTCGATGCATATTCCTTCATTTTGATGCTCATTCACTTGTTATGATCAACTTTTCCTTCGTTTTATGACGCATATTCCTTCATTATGATGCTCATCATTCACTTGTTATGATCAACATTTCCTTCGTTTCAATGCATATTTCCTTCATTTTGATGCTCATAATCGCTTGTTATGATCAATATTTCCTTCGTTTTGATGAATATTTCTTCATTTTTTTGTGCTCATATCGCTTGTTATAATCAACATTTCCTTCGTTTCGATATATATTTCCTTTATTTTGATGCCTGTTCTCTTATTACGTTCAATATTTGCTTTAATTTGATTTTCTTCACTTGTTATGATCAACATTTCCTTCATTTTGATGCATATTTACTTTATTTTGATGCTCATATCGCTTGTTATGATCAACATTTCCTTCGTTTTGATGCATATTTCCTTCATTCGATGCTCATTCATCGTTCGTTATAAACAACAATTCTTTCCTTTCCTTTTGATGCATATTTTCTTCATTTTGATGCTCATTCTCTCATTACGATCAACATTTCCTTCATTTTGATGATCATATCGGTTGTTACGATCAATATTTTTTATGTTTCGTTGCATATTTCCTTCATTTTGATGCTCAATCGCTTGTTATGACCAACATTTTGCTTAGTTTCGATGCATATTCCTTCATTTTGATGTTCATTATCTCGCTTGTTATGATCAATATTTCCTTCGTTTCGATGCATATTTCTTCATTTTGATGGTCATTATCGCTTGTTATGATCAACATTTTCTTCGTTTCGATGCTTATTTTCCTCATTTTGATGCTCATTTCTCATCATCACGATCAACATTTCCTTCATTTTGATGTTATATCGCTTGTTATGATCAACATTTCCTTCGTTTCGATGCATATTTCCTTCACTTTGATGCTCATTTTCCTATTATGATCAACATGTCCTTTTTTCGATGCATATTCCTTCATTTTGATGCTCATCACTTGTTATGATCAACATTTCCTTTGTTTTGATGTATATTTCCTTCATTATGATGCTCATAAATCGCTTGTTATGATCAACATTTCCTTCGTTTCAATGCATATTTCCTTCATTTTGATGCTCAATCGCTTGTTATGACGAACATTTCCTTCGTTTCGATGCATATTCCTTCATTTTGATGCTTATTCGCTTGTTATGATCAATATTTTCTTCGTTTTCGATGCATATTCCTTCATTATTATGCTCATTCCGCTTGTTATGATAAAGATTTCCTTAGTTTTGATACATATTTCTTTCATTTTGATGCTTATTCTACCATTACGATCAATATTTCCTTCATTTTGATGCTCATAAGCATGTTATGATCATCATTTTCTACGTTTTGATGCATATTTCCTTCATTTTGATGCTCATCTTCGCTTGTTATGAACAACTTTCCTTCGTTTCGATGCATATTTCTTTCATTTTGATGCTCATACGCTTGTTATGATCAACATTACCTTCGTTTCGATGCATATTCCTTCATTTTGATGTTCATTCGCTTGTTATGATCAATATTTTCCTTCGTTTCGATGTATATTTCTTCATTTTGATGGTCATTAGCTTGTTATAATCAATATTTCTTCGTTTCAATGCATATTTCTTCATTTTGATGCTCAATCGCTTGTAATGACCAACATTTCCTTCGTTTCGATGCATATTCCTTCATTTTGATGTTCATATCGCTTGTTATGATCAATATTTCCTTCGTTTCGATGCATATTTCTTCATTTTGATGGTCATTAGCTTGTTATGATCAATATTTTCTTCGTTTCGATTCTTATTTTTACTCATTTTGATGCTCATTCTCTCATAACAATCAACATTTCCTTTATTTTGATGCTCATTCTCGTTTGTTATGATCAACATTTCCTTCGTTTTCGATGCATATTTCCTTCACTTTGATGATCATTTTCCTGTTATCATCAACATTATCTTCATTTCGATGCATATTTCCTTTATTTTGATGCTCATTCCGCTTGTTATGATCAACATTACCCTTTGTTTTGATCCATATTCCTTCATTTTGATGCTCATTCACTTGTTATGATCAACATTTCCTTCGTTTTGATGCATATTCCTTCATTACGATGCTCATTCTCTTATTATGATCAACATTTCCTTCGTTTCAATGCATATTTCCTTCATTTTGATGCTCATTCGCTTGATATGATCAACATTTCCTTCGTTTTGATGTATATTCCTTCATTTTTATGCACATTCGCTTGTTATAATCAACATTTCCTTCATTTCGATGTATATTTCCTTCATTTTGATGCCCATTCTCTAATTAAGTTCAACATTTCCATTAATTTGATTTCTATTCTCGCTTGTTATGATCAAATATTTCCTTCGTTTTGATTCATATTTACTTTATTTTAATGCTCATTTCCGCTTGTTATGATCAACTTTTTTCCTTCGTTTGGATGCATGTTTCCTTCATTTTGATGCTCATTCGCTTGTTATGATCACCACATTATATTACCTTCGTTCGTTGCATATTCCTTCATTTTGATGCTCATATTGCTTGTTATTATCAACATTTCATTCGTTTCGATGCATATTCCTTCATTTTAATGCTCATTCGCTTGTTACGATAAACATTTCCTTTGTTTCGATGCATATTTTCTTCATTTTGAAGCTCATTCTCTCATTACGATGAACATTTCCTTCGTTTTGATGCATATTTCTTCATTTTGATGCTCATTCGCTTGTTATAATCAAATTTCCTTTGTTCCTATGCATATTTCCTTAATTTTGATGCTTATTCACTTGTTATGATCAACATTTCCTTCGTTTGGATACATGTTTTCTTTATTTTGATGCTTATTTTCCTTGTTATGATCAACATTTTCTTCGTTTCGATGCATATTCCTTCATTATTATGCTCATTCGCTTGTTATGATCAAGATTTCCTTAGTTTTGATACATATTTCTTTCATTTTGATGCTTATTCCACCATTACGATCAATATTTCCTTCATTTCTGATGCTCATTAGCATGTTATGATCATCATTTTCTTCGTTTTGATGCATATTTTCCTTTGATGCTCATTCGCTTGTTATGATAAACTTTCCTTCGTTTCGATGCATATTTCTTTCATTTTGATGTTCATTCGGTTGTTATGATCAACATTACCTTCGTTTCGATGCATATTCCTAATTTTGATGCTCATATCACTTGTTATGATCAACATTTCCTTCGTTTTGACACATATTCCTTCATTATGATGCTCATTCGCTTGTTATGATCAACATTTCCATCGTTTCAATACATATTTCCTTCATTTTGATGCTCAATCGCTTGTTATGACCAACATTTCCTTCGTTTCGATGCATATTCCTTCATTTGATGTTCATTCGCTTGTTATGATCAATATTTCCTTCGTTTCGATGCATATTTCGTCATTTTGATGGTCATTCGCTTGTTATGATCAACATTTTCTTCGTTTCGATGCATATTTCCTTCACTTTGATGCTCATTTTCCTGTTATGATCAACATTATCTTCGTTTCGATGCATATTTCCTTTATTTTGATGCTCATTCGCTTGTTATGATCAACATTTCCTTCGTTTCGATGCTTATTTTCCTCATTTTGTTTCTCATTCTCTCATCACGATCAACATTTCCTTCATTTTGATGCTCATTGATCTTGTTATGATCAACATTTCCTTCGTTTCGATGCATATTTCCTTCACTTTGATGCTCATTTTCCTTTTATGATCAACATTATCTTCGTTTCGATGCATATTTCCTTATTTTGATGCTCATATCACTTGTTATGATCAACATATTCCTTCGTTTCAAATGCATATTTCCTTCATTTTGATGCTCTTTCGCTTGTTATGATCAACATTACCTTCGTTTTGATGCATATTCCTTCATTTTGATGCTCATATCACTTGTTATGATCAACATTTCCTTCTTTTTGATGCATATTCCTTCATTATGATGCTCATTCGCTTGTTATGATCAACATTTACTTCATTTCAATGCATATTTCCTTCATTTTGATGCCCATTCTCTCTATTATGATCAACATTTCCTTCGTTTTGATGAATATTCCTTCATTTTTTGTGCTCATTCGCTTGTCATAATCAACATTTCCTTGTTTCGATGTATATTTCCTTCATTTTGATGCCATTCTCTAATTACGTTCAACATTTCCATTAATTTGATTCTCATTCAGTTGTTATGATCAATATTTCCTTCGTTTTGATTCATATTTACTTCATTTTAATGCTCATATCGCTTGTTATGATCAACTTTCCTTCGTTTGGATTCATGTTTCCTTCATTTTGATGCTCATTCGCTTGTTATGATCCACATTACCTTCGTTTCGTTGCATATTCCTTCATTTTGATGCTCATTTGCTTGTTATTATCAACATTTTCATTCGTTTCGATGCATATTCCTTCATTTTAATGCTCATTCGCTTGTTACGATAAACATTTCCTTTGTTTCGATGCATATTTTCTTCATTTTGAAGCTCATTCTCTCATTACGATGAACATTTCCTTCGTTTTGATGCATATTCCTTCATTTTGATGCTCATATCGCTTTGTTATAATCAACATTTCCTTTGTTCCTATGCATATTTCCTTAATTTTGATGCTTATTCACTTGTTATGATCAACATTTCCTTCATTTGGATGCATGTTTTCTTTATTTTGATGCTTATTCGCTTGTTATGATCAATATTTTCTTCGTTTCGATGCATATTCCTTTATTATTATGCTCATTCGCTTGTTATGATCAAGATTTCCTTAGTTTTGATACATATTTCTTTCATTTTGATGCTTATTCTATCATTACAATAATGAGCATCATTTTTTTCGTTTTGATGCATATTTCCTTTATTTTGATGCTCATTCGCTTGTTAATGTCAACTTTCCTTCGTTTCGATGCATATTTCTTTCATTTGATGCTCATTTCGGTTGTTATGATCAACGTTACCTTGTTTTTGATGCGTATTCCTTCATTTTGATGCTCATTCACTTGTTATAATCAACATTTCCTTCGTTTTGATGCATATTCCTTCATTATGATGCTCATTCGGTTGTTATGATCAACATTTCCTTCGTTTCAATGCATATTTTCTTCATTTTGATGCTCAATCGCTTGTTATGACCAACATTTCCTTCGTTTCGATG